>CAUYTI010149970.1:0-31173 GCA_963575145.1 Galago senegalensis | reverse complement strand
ACATAGACACGGACCGGATGCGGGGGACAGGCCCATCACACAGACACGGAGCGGGTGCGGGGGACGGGACCATCACACAGAACCGTAGTGCGTGGGGGTGGCGCTGACTGAACAATGAAACGGAGGGGGTGCGGGGGACGGGCGCATCACATCGACATGGAGGGGGTGGGGGGGACTGGCCCATCACACCGACACGGACGGGATGCGGGGGACGGGCCCATCACACAGACACGGACGGGGGACGGGGGACGGGCCCATCACATAGACACGGAGGGGTGCAGGGGACAGGCCCATCACATAGACACGGACCGGATGCGGGGGACAGGCCCATCACACAGACACGGAGGGGGTGCGGGGGACGGGTGCATCACATAGACATGGAGGGGGTGTGGGGGACAGGCCCATCACACAGACATGGACGGGGTGTGGGGGACGTACTTCTTCAAGGAGCATGAATAGAAAAAGAAATAATAGGGCCTAACTAAAAATTCTGCAGTTCAAAAAAAGAAATGAATGTAGCAGGCAAGAGGTAAAAATGAAAGCATATTTTAGAAAAGGATTTAGTACAGAAAACAAGATGCAAATTTGGGGGCACTGTACACTTCTTTCACTCAGTAAGGTAAAATCAAATAGTTCTCTCTGAGATAAAAGACACAAATTGAGATTAGAAATGACATAATAGAAAGTTCATAAAGGAACCTGGAAGAGTTAAGAAGATGGAAATTGATCTGGTAAAATGTAAACCTGTATTTGCAGAATCCCAAGAAACACACAAGGGTACTGAAAGACCCCCAAGGGCTGGCCGCAAATGACAGGCTTGAGAGCCAGCACAGCCTGGGGGTCTTCGCCCGGCTACAGAGCATACAGAATGCAGCTCCTTCTCTTCCTCCTTCCAAATGCTGTACAAGTCTCTCTTCTGGCCAACTGCGACCACAACCACACAGAGAAGAGGATACTTGGAAACACATTTCTAACTTAGCTATGTTACCTCAGTACAAAGCTCCTGGAAAGATATAACGATTCTTTATTTGGATGCTGTTTCTCACTACAGATCCAGCACGTGCTGTAATGTCTGTCTGGGGAGATTCACATATCAGTGTAAAATACCAAAAGCATGGCTGGATTTCTTGTTGATTCTGCACGATTCAACTCAATCAGGAAGAAAGGCTCACCTCGGCAGAGAAAACACTTGCCTGCTCCTTTAAGTTTGCAGTGGGGCTCCCCTGAGCCCCTCACCCCAAAGGCTGACTGAGGTATCAACAGAAGGGAAATCGCACAGCCACAGCCACTCTGCGGAAGCTGTTGGAATGAGAGTGAGGTTGGAAACAAAAGGTGATGCAGAATGTTGGCAGAAAAAAAAAGCAATAAGAAATTTTGCATTTGCCTGTGGTTATTCTGGCCCCAGCTACCCCTTCATCAGGCTATTAATGTCTAAATAAGATATAAAATCCCGGATGATTTGTGAAGGTCAGCAGGACATCTATGTTCACAGTGAGGTTTAAGATGAGAATGGAATTGATATAGGAAGACTTTTCACGGACATACGCAGTCCGTAACAGAACTCGCCCTTGTTCAAAAACCAACCAGTATGGAGGCAGGGTGCCGGGGAACTGGACTTATGAAAATATGCTTAACCCCAAAGGAAGGAGGTAAAGTACTAAAAGGGGAAAGGGTGGAGAAAGTAATTTAATTTTTAAAGTCTTGCTTTGAGGAACTAAAGTAAATTTTAGGGGAGTAATCGGTTTGCACTTTAAGGAAAAAGTTTTTAAAAGAGAACTGTTAAAAATATGTATTAATTAATTTGTGGTAATCATGTGGATATACATACATCAGTTCTTCAATTGTACAACCTGAATATATTTAATCTTTGACAATTAAGTATTCTAAAATAAAGACTATGGAATACTGAAGAGATGTCAGTAAATATTGAAGGAAATTTTCCTAAAAGAAAGGATTTTAAAATATCACACTGAGACCAAAGCAAAACCACAATGACCCTCACGTTTTGTTAGCAGGTAAACACATCATAAATAAGGTTCTGTCCACAGTCTACTCTGTTCTGGTTATGTTGTGCCTGGAATTTTTCCCAACGCCTCCCCCCCGCCCCCCCCCCCGTTTGATCCCAGACACACTCCAATGCAAAGATCAAGAGGCAAGCTTTATTCAAGCCAGGGCCTGGACTCTCCTGGTGAGCACACTGAGGAAGAGCCCGGTCCTTGGCTCTCAGCAAGGTTTTATAGGGTATAGAAAGCAAGAGGGGTGGGGTTGGGTATGAGTACATTTTGATTGGTTGCTAGGGAGTTTGGCAGATTACAGGTTATATTGGAGCGAGTGATTTGTCTGGGATTTCCCGCCAGGGGGCAGGGATGGCAAGGGGCGGGGAAGTCCCAGGGAGTTCCAAGGCAAGGGTATTGTACTGAGTCACCCACTCGACAAGACACAAGATGGCGGAGTTTATCCGGGACCTCTCAGTCACCCAGCTGATCCCACATGCTGCTTGCCTTCCATCTGCTGAGCGAGACACAGCCTTTCTATGAGGGCTGGGAGGAGACGCTGAGAGAAGCCCACCCTCCTCAGAGGCAACCCTAGCTGTGCTTTCTAATATTCACCAAAACACGGGAAAACAAAAACAATCTGAAAGTCATTACAGAAGAATCTCAGCCAACTAACAAATACTTGTTTGACAAGGAACTCACCTGCTTTCCATTATGTCAGTTTTTAAAGAAAGGTTAAATTTTTCCTTTTTCTAGGTCAGTTTATGTCTTTAAATATAATCATATATGAGAAAGAATTCCATTCTTTGAGGGAAGGTGACAGCAGGCAGGACAGGGCAGCTCCATCACTTGTGTCGTGGTCACAGCCTGGTGATCAGCTCTGTGTTAAGGGACTCTTGGTTAAGGGACTCTGCTTTCCCTTGATGCAAGGGGAGAGGCAGCACAGGACAACTCCACCCCATCAACTCTCATAGAAACTTTTCACTGCTCTCTAATTGAGGAACAGAGTACAGACCCCTAGGGAAAATCTCAGATCTGTTCAGTTTCAAACTTACTTGTCACTGGTGATTTCATGGGGAATTCTAAAAAAAATTAAAAAAGCAAATGTTATTCTCATCAAGTCTCAACAAATTCATTTGTTACTCACATAACTGGACATAATCCATTCTTGAATATCTTCCTTAAAATTCTTCTCCAGATCCAAAGCATGTTTCTAAACTTCGAGCACTACCTTACAGAGCTATTAAAACAATGTAACAAGGATGCAAATATATCCCAGAAAGGGGAACCTTTGTCTTATAAACTCCAGAGCTAAAAACTTGATAACTAAGAAAAAGAGCTTGGCGATCCTGACAGGATGCACCAGACTCAGGAATACACTTTAGGGTGTGTCCAGGGATGTTAACATCTCCAAATAGAATTTGCTTAGCAGGAAAAAAAATCCTTTAATTGATGACATGGAAAAGAAATATTTCTGTTCCTGTAAGCTAAGCCATTGCGTGGTCTCTTCTGGGACTTGTAACTGAATTTTGTTTTTTTTTCTTTTTGACCCGAAAGGAATTCTTATATTAAACAATTAGTTCTTCTCCTCTTTTTCCTCACTTACTTCCCACAGATCCTATAAGTAATTGGTCTAGGAAATAATAGTTTTAGTCCATTTTAACATTGTTTGGAAATTTTCTAATTTGTGTGTGTGTGTGCTTTTCAATTATAAGATTTTGAGAGACTTCTAGTCCTTTTACCTATATACAAATGCTGACTTAATTTTAAATCTCCCAGCACATCTAAAGCCTCTAATTGAATTGTTGGAGGAAGTCAAATGCTCCGGAGTAATCATTCCCCTTGCACTCAGGAAGCAACATCCTCTGTACTGTCCTTCGGAGCAGAGGGAGGGCCAGAGGCCTAGGGAGGAGGTGGGGAGTGCACCGTCCCCCCTGCAACGGAGAGGGGGCTGCACCCTCGCCTTGAACACATCAGCAAAGTGAATGCCAGGGGCATTTACAGGGAAACATAAAAAGACCACGGACCCATGTGAGTTCTCAGTTAAAAATTCATTTTACCAATGATAATGAAAGCACAATAAATCAATAGGAATGTAAAGGAAGTGGCATTCATTTGGCAACATGTTGAATTTTCTTAAATAATATTTTCCATGATCCAGTAATTTTACTTCTGGGAAACTAATTCTAAAGAAATGTTGCTAAAGCAGAAAAAAAGAAAATGTCAAGAAACTGTGTGTGGGAGGACACCTGGCCGTTTGAGAAATGGGACCAAGTTGAATGTTTCATGTTCTCCACAGACTATTCCACTCAATGGCCCATTGGTGAAATATGTTCTCAGAAATTTAAAAACAACAGAAATAGCTATAGATATAAAATCAGTGGAAATGTCAGAGAAATGCATGCCTATAGTAAAACTGCAAAGTATATAAATAAAAAATAAAACACACACTTGGTAAGAAGTTGGAAATGGGCTCAGCGGCTAACGCGCCAGCCACATACACCTGAGCTGGCAGGTTTGAATCCAGCCCAGGCCCTGTTGTGGCAGGTGCCTGTAGTCCCAGCTTCTTTGGAGGTGGAGACAGAAGAATCGTTTGAGCCAGGGAGTTGGAGGTTGCTGTGAGCTGTGATGCCACGTTACTCTATCCAGGGCAACAGCTTGAGTCTCTGTCTCAAAAAAAAGAAGAAGAAGAAGCTGAAATGTTGCTAGTTAATAGATAGTTTTCTTACTTCTAATTTTCCTATTGTTTCTCTTTCTTATTTCATGATTATACATGAATTTTGAAATAAAAAATGTCTAGAAATCGTCATTTCTCTAAAATCAGGTTTAAAAATTAGCATGATTGATTCATGTTAAAAATAACAATTAGAACAGGTGCGGTGGCTCACACCTGTAATCCTAGCACTCTGGGAGATTGAGACAAGGGGATCACTGGAGCCCAAGAGTTTGAGGTTGCTGTGAGCTATGATGTTACAGCACTCTACTGGGGCGACAAAGTGAGACTCTGTCTCAAAAAAAATTATTTATATTTAGTATTACATTTAATTTATGAGTTGGATGCTAAAAATAGAGTTAAATAATCTCAATCAGCCTATTTTATTGTACCCATAGTGCCAAACAGAACTATCTGAATGATATGGGGAAAAAGGATTGGGTTGGCAATAATTTGTTTTTATAAATCCCTGTAGTACCTCAAACTCTGCTACTATCTGTCCCTACCTCACCCTGCAAAAATGTATATAGCAGCAAAGTAGAAACAAAAATACTCAAAATACTTAGCTGCATGAGATTATGTAAATTATTTTAACTTTTTGAATAAATCAAAATAAGGCAGAGAGCCTTACAGAAAAGTAAGATTAAAAGAAAAAAAAATCTTTGAAATGTTTAGAAGTAGCCCAAATAAGTAAAGATTTCTAAAAGAATGCAAAAAGTGTCATTGGAGCTAGAAATATTCTTAGTGTCCATTTGATAAGCATGTATTTTATCTACTGTTACTGGATAGAGCATCAGGCCATATGGCGTCAGGCAGAGGATCTCTGAGGCCTCATGTCCTCCAAACCAAGGCCAGCTCTCACACGCAGATTTCTGCCTTCTTCACATGCCCTACACTCTGGATCTGAACACCTGCCAATAGCCCCTGAACCCCAGAATCCTGGGCTGGAGCTCTTACTTACATTCACCAGAGCACACATGGTAAGAGCCATATAGTGACTTGCTCACGAATTAATAGAGGACTGACTGAATGAACAAATAAGTAAAATCTCCCTCCTCAGCCCCACAGCTGGAGCCACTGATGGATTTTCTTTCCGAGCTGTTGCCTGGTGCCTGCCCCAGTCCCTTACTCACCCCATTTGTTCAGTTCTCAGTGTGTATGAGATTAGGGTGACCAGATTTTAACATCGGTAAGGCAGGACAACATGGCCTGGGGGCCTGTGGGGGGGCAGGGGACAGGGCAGGGCCTGACAACAATGCAAACTTTGATAAGCAGTTCTCGATAATCACTTCTCAGCAATTATTTGTTATTATTACAGTTTAACATTATAAAATTAACAAAAATAATATAAAACATATTCTGGTGAAATAGCCACATGGCAGCCGAAAATCATATATTCCCTTCTTGTTCTCCCACCCGTTCATGCATTCTTTCCAAAAATCGGGACTTTTTAAAAATGCCATGGGATGGAGGACAAATTGTTGAAAAGCGGGACTGTCCCGCCAAAAGTGGGACGTCTGGTCACCCTACACAAGATGGACCACTCAGCAGAAAGGGCCATTTCTATTCCAGCCCTGCTCCTATCCATTCAGTTAAAGGTACTACAACCTAGCCACTTCTTGTGTTATGAATGAAATAGAGATTTATACTGTGGAACTGAAGGCAGGTCTTGGACTTTAGAATGAGGTCTTTGGTGGAGAGTCCTATTTCCCAGCCTCTCATGACCGCCTGTGACAAGGGGGCAGGGTACCATTTGCCTGAGGCTGGAAACACACCCTATTTTATAGCAGGCAATTAATTTTCAGGATATCTAGGTGAGTGTCTAATCTCTATCAAATTCTTACTTTCTTCAGTTTTTTGTGGGGGGGTGTTGTTTTGAGACAGAGTCTCACCCTCATCCTATGTCACCCTCAGTAGAGTGCTATGGTGTCACAGCTCACAGCAACCTCAACTCTTGGGTTCAGCCTGCCAAGTAGCTGAGACTACAGGTGCCCACCACAATGACCCGCAAATTTTTTTGTTGTGCTTGTCATTGTTGTTTAGCAGGCCCTGGCTGGGTTCGAAGCTGGCAGCCCCTGTGTATGTGGCTGGTGCCCTAACCACTGACCTACGGGCACCCAGCCGAATTCTTACTTTCTTACCACAAAGTGCTAGGAAGCTTCTTGATTTCCTTTAGCCTCAGTGGTATAGGGTCATTGTCCTGATTAATGTGACCACACACAGTAAATGGATGATGTTGGCAAAGTGTCAGTTTGGTTATTATTTAGTCATGCTGAAGCCTTCGGGGTTGCTGGGTCACTGGGTCACCTACTTTCAGATTGTGTAGGCAGAGTACACAGACAAACACAAAGCCGTAGCGACTATGGTGAGGCTAGGTGAGCAGTGTACAAACATTTGGGGTACTGTTTCAGCAACATTTCTGTAGGCTTGAATTTTTTCAAAGTAGAAAAAAATTGAGAAAGAAACAAGTAAAACCACAATGACGGCGCCTCTCCTGGACTCTGCTGGGTGCAGATGAGTGCAACTTTTCCTCTAAGCCTGCCTTTTGTACTATCTAAGTGTTCTGTGTACACTGACCATAGCTACAGATGCGAAGTGCTTTGCACAGAGCACAGAGCCCTATGGAAGCACAGAGCTGACAGATGTGATTATCTGGGCAGCACCAAGTGATGCCAAGCTCACCGGGTCAGGCCTCCCACCTCCTGTCCAGACTCCAGCCAATCTGTGCTGCTGCAGCCGCCTCAACACTGCATATGCGTGCTCTTTCCTGCTCCCAGCACCAGCTCCAAGAAGGCAGCCTTGCTCCTGAGAACTGCAGGGCAGACCCACTGCAGCTCCTGTTCAGAAGCCTCCCCTGGAACAAGCCCTGACCTGCCGGCGTCCCAGCTCGTTGGCCAGTTCTGGTTCACTGGCAGCAGCTCAGCTCCCATGAAGCCCTCAAAGGCATCCCAGCGCTATAGAAACAACCGGAGACATGCCAGCCAGTGCTACCTCTACCAGGAGTCCCTGCTGCTCAGGTGAGCCAGTCTCAGCCCTCCACTGGGCAGGTGTGTGAGGCAGGGACAGGTGGTTGTCCAGAGCCGGAGACAAAGTCCCTGTCTTTCTTGGTTCTCCTTCAGAACCTCAGGACCTCATTTCTCCAGGCTCTATACAATTGGGGTGACAACTTCAGCTGTGTATACAGAGGGAGCAACTCTGCCTGCTGCATCTGGACCAGGAGGGCAGAATCCAAAACCCTGTTCCCAACTGGCCTCCATGAGATGCCCTTTACCTGCTCTCTCTGTGTTACTCAGGCAGCAGTTTCAAGAGAGAGCAGATAACATGTCTCTCATAATAAATAAGGTGTTCGTTGGAAACGGTTTCAGGCCAGTTAGAAGTAGATGAGAGTTTGTTAAATATTTATAAAGAATATGTATATGCTTTATCAGGGAAAAAAATTCAAAATTCTATTTTGAAAAAAATTCAATTCCTTTAAGTGGGCAAAAACAACCTGAATTAGAGAACAAAGGAAATATTTTCTCTTACTTCTCATAGCAGGGAAGAATCCTCTTATCCTCTCCTGAGAAGCTGTATCAGGATTAGCACCCTAATTGTTACTGGGAGTAAATGTTGCTACATGTAGGATTTCCCGGCAATATTTGCCCATGCACATTGTCTTAGTTTCTTACTTAAAGAAGCTACCACCTGGTTCTGCCTCAGTATGTCAGGCTCAAAATGAATTGAAGTAGAGGGATGGGAGGGGTCTCTGGGTGACAGAATTCTGTCTGGTTTTTATTTTACCTTCAGAGCTTGGGAGGGAGAAGCCTCTAAAACTAGCTCATTATTTCAATGAGCCTAAAAAAGAAATTGTTTCACCTACCAAGACTGCTGCTGCTACTCAGGAATTGAGCAGTGCATGAGTGCCCTTTGTCCCCTTTGGTGTTCCTGATATCATTCACCCTGGAAATCATTCTTCTGTGCTGACCCCCTGGAGGCAACAGAACCCAATACATATCTTCGAGTGAGTTGCTGGCCCTGCCAAGCCCTCTCTCTACCCTTGCAACTCCCCCCCACACACACACACACATTCTTCATACAGATGACCCTGGGGCACTGGGCTGCCGGCACTGCCAAGCCCTCTCTCCACCTCTGCAGCCCCCTCACACACACACACATTCTTCATACAGATGACCCTGGGGCAGTGAGCTGCTGGCAAGGCCAAGCCCTCTCTCCACCTCTATAGACCCCACACACACACATACACACACACTCCTTAAGCAGATGACCCTGGGGCAGTGGGCTGCTGAAGTTGCCCAGGACAAGATGATGATCTTTTCTGGAAGCAATTCTACTAATCTTATTTCCTCCTTAATACCCTGATCCGTTCAGCAGCTTGGATGACAGCTTTAATGCTGATGAAACAGGGGACAGCAATGATCCAGAACAAATTTTCCAGAATATACAATTCCAGAAAGATCTTGTGGCAAACATTCGCTGCAGACCCTGGACCATGGGGCAGAAGTTGAGGGCGCTGAGGTAAGACCCTCCCCAGCCAATTTTGATAATCATGAGTGTGCTTCCCGGGAAACCACACTGCCCTGCCCATGAGAATGAGGACCAAGACTCTTCAATCACTCCCAACACGGCACAGAGAAGGCACAGAGATGTCTGAGGGGTCTAGCTGGTGCAGATAGCCAGTGCCTGTGTGTGTGAGCATTGAGAGTGTGTGTGTTGGTGGAGAAGGTTTCATCTTCTACCTTCTTTCCAAACACTAGATTTAACATCGTCTCCAAACTCACTGGAAACAAGGCAATAAATCAGAATTAAAAAGATGCTCATGTGCTCGCTTCAGTAGCACATATACTAAAATTGGAACAATACAGAGAAGATTAGCATGGCCCCTGCGCAAGGATGACACACAAATTCGTGAAGCGTTCCATATTTAAAAAAAAAAAAAAAGATGCTCACTTTAGCTGATTGGCTATTAACTCCCTCTGGGGGAAAAATATCTTTACGGCAAGTCATTATGATGCTTAAGGTCTTATTGGAGAGTGTGTCTACATATGAGCTAAGTGCTAATGATTTGAAAACAGATTTCCTGAATTTGAATACCACCTCTATCAGTCTCTAGCCAAATGATAATGGGGGATAGTCTTAGTTTTTCTAAATAATAGTTCCTTTCTCTTAAAGCTGAACTGATGGTAAGGAATAGCCCTTACTTCCTGCAACATTGTTTCCAAAAAATGTCAACTGCTGAACTGTAGTTTAAAAAAACTCAAAATCTAAGCCAACATGGGAGGCTCCCCTGAGCTCAGAAGTCTGAGACCAGCCTGAACAAAGCCAGACCCTGTCTCTACTAAAAATAGAAAATTTAGCTGGGCATTGGGGCAGGCACCTCTAGTCCCAGCTACACAGGAGGCTGAGGCAGGAGGATCGCTTAAAACCAGAAGTTTGAGGTTGCTGTGAGCTATGACACCAGGGCACTCTACCCAGGGTGACAGAGTGAGACTTTGTCTCGAAAGAAAGAAAGAAAGAAAGAAAGAAAGAAAGAAAGAAAGAAAGAAAGAAAGAAAGAAAGAAAGAAAAGAGAAAAAGAAACCCTCATAATCTCTAGTTGCCCTCAGAACCTGCTGAAGCAAACTGTGGGAGAGGCCCTAGAGCTTTGAAGACATTCAGAATGGGTCTTCTGCACAACTTTAATTGAGTCCAGTGATAGCAGTTTGCTTAGTGTTGCATCTGGTGTAACAGTTCCTCACTAAGAGTGAGTGGGGAATAATTAGGCCAAAGGGCTCACAGCAAAGGGAGTTACCAGAGGAGCTGTCATGGCCTGTACCACTGAGCGGCTCTGCCCCATGGAGTGGCCTTCCTGGTGAAGCCCAGCTACATCTGATCACTGGGCAGCACTGTGTGGGCAGAACCACTGTTGCATCTGTTTTTTTCTGATTCTTCTCTAGATGCCAAGCAGATATCTCTTTATTTCCACATCTGCCATCTGTTAGGCTTTCATTTCTTTCTTGTCAAATCGTTCCTGCCTTAGATTACCAGGCCAGGGACTGTACCTCCAGACTGAACAGCCTGACCCCCCAGGTGGCTGCAGCAGACAGCTATGGTCACCACAGTGCTCATCCTCAGAAGTTTCCGGTTAATCCTCCTGTGTCTGCTTCCTTGTCTGTTTCCAGATGTCATCATTTCCATTTCTTTGAGTACAAATGGCATTTTCCATTTATTAGATGAGAAGACTGATACTCAGAGATATTAAAAGACTAACCCAAGCTGCACACATCTTCTGAGAGCTAGAATTAAGCTTTAAACATGAGATTTCTGACTCCAACTTCTCTGTATTAAACAAAGGGCTATCACCAAAGTAATCACTGGAACAATTAATCAGAAAAACAAAACCCATGTGTTCTAACAGGACTTTTAAGTCATTCAAAATGATGATAATTATTATCTGAGGGCAGTGCCTGTGGCTCAGTGAATAGGGCCCCGACCCCATATATTGAGGGTGGCAGGTTCGAACCCAGCCCTGGCCTAAATACAACAAAAATAGCCAGAAGTTGTGGCAGGCGCCTGTAGTCCCAGCTACTTGGGAGGCGGAGGCAGGAGAATTGCTTGAGCCCAGGAGTTGGAGGTTGCTGTGAGCTGTGATTCCACAGCACTCTACCCAGGGCTACAGCTTGAGTCTCTGCTTCAAAGGAAAAAACAAAAAAGATTTACAAAATGATGATGATTAACTATTATCTGAGGGCAGCACCTGTGGCTCAGTAAATAGGGCACCAGCCCCATATATCAAGGGTGACAGGTTTGAATCCAGCCCCAACCAAACTGAAACAAAAAATAGCCAGGCATTATGGTGGGCAACTGTAGTCCCAGCTACTCAGGAGGCTGAGGCAAGAGAATCACCTAAGCTCAAGAGCTGGAGGTTGCTGTGAGCTGTGACCCCATAGCACTCTACAGAAGGTGATAAAGTGAGACTCTGTCTCTAAAAATATATATATATAAATAAACTATTATCTGAATAAGGGGAGGTTAAACCTCTTTTGCCTTGTGAGAAAAGCAGAGCAAATGATAGCTTTTCTGTCAAGAACCATCAGAAACCAAAGAACAGACCAGACCATCTGTCATGTTACTTGGTCCCCAGACTCAGCCAGAGCACCAAAGTGGCCAACACTGGCCATGCACCTGGCCAGCAGGCAGACTCTGAGAAAGTAGCCTTCCCTTGAGGCACCTCCATCCGTCATCTCCCAGTCACATGCATGTCCTCACCATCACCTTGAGAAGCTACTGGAGCGTCACTGCACTAACTGGACCCACTGAGGCTCATCCTGTCACCTCTGCAGTGATAGGCAGCACTGAACCCTGACTGCTTGGGAATCAAGGGAGCAGTGCCTGACACAGATATAGGCAGGGGGAGATGGCCCTGAGTCTACAGCAAAAGCCACTGCCTTGGAGGACACTGCATACTCCTTTGTTTCTTGTAGAGAAACACCTGATCACCCCGCACTGTGGTTGCCACCCCTCCTCTCTCCATCACTGTCTGTTTAGGGCACTTTCATCTCCACTAGGCCTTCTAGGCAGCAACTCTGTTATGTACTTCTGTACTCTGCTATGCTTGACTCAAAATAGGTGGGCAGAAAATGTCTTCAGGAAGCAATAAATAAATACATAGATTAAATAAATACGTGCATACATTCTTACTTGACTTGGATGGGCTTTTCCCTTTTAGAGACTTACAGCGTGCAGCTCTATTGAGACGGTAGTCACGGCATGGGGTAGGGGTAGGTACACCCGCCCCTGCCACCGCCCTCACCCTTGCCTGAACCTCTGGTTCTCATCTGAGTGGAGCCAGTGCACTGGCTGGGCTGTGCATATGGGAATATTGCAATGGAACGACAGGGAGAAAAGTCCAAAACCAAACACTGGGTTGGGTTGTGCTTTGAAGAAATCATCCGGTCTGCGGATAAGGGAATTGGTATGGTCCTTGGGTCTCCTAAGGAAGGACTCAGAACCAGGGAGCGTTCCTGGGAGGTTGATTGGGACACACATATGGGGACACCCATGCAGGTGAACATGTTGAATTAGCAAACTAACTGATCTGGAAGAACTGAGTTCTTCAACTCTGAGTGCGATTGAGCAGAGGGTGTCTGATCATTCTACAGTAAGGGTCTCTGTGTGTAGAGTGCTGTGAGATTGGGTGGCCTTGAAGGTAACATTCATCTCTCTAAGAGTCTTGGACTTCAGACTGTCTGTGGCATTATTTTCTAATCCTGTTGTTCATTTAGTTGTGGATTTAACTGACTATATCAATGACATCAGTTCATTTTTAAGGATTGAACATTTATGGCTTATCAGGTCATATCCACAAAACTATTTTAAGGGCATTTGTTTGGGCTAACTCAGGCTGTTCACACTTGCATAGATGTGACTTTCTTGTTCACGGTGACCAGAACAGATTTTCTAAAGCTAGATCTGATTGGCACTTTTGAAGGGTTGACTGCAGGGGAAGGTTTGCTAAGCAGAGAAGCTGAGAGGCAAGCATCTCTCACGGAGGTTTCCAGAGAGAATGATCCCCAGTCAACCACCAGAATCAAGGAAGAGCTTTAAAAATTCAGTTGTAATTTCGGTATGAAGCCATCATTTTGGGATTGACTCATCAATTTAAGTGTTAAAGAGAAAACTTTTAAAAGAGTTTTTTGTTTTCCAGAAGTTAGAAAATGAAATATGTACTTAACTCCATTCTCCCAGTTTCTTGTCCTGAATCATTCAGTGACCTATTTCTGTTGAATTTTTACATATTTTGTGAAAATTTTGTGATATAATTGTGTTCACCATTATGTTTTTCTTTTCTCAGACGAGCAAAAGACATTGTGCTGAAGTTTGAAGGGAGGCTGACCAGGACCCGAGGCTACCAGGCGGCAGGAGCAGAGGTAAGGAGCACAGGAGCGGCCGCACCGCCCCCGCCCAGTCCTGCCGCCCCGTCCCCCAGACCCCCACCCCCAGTCCCACCACCCCGTCCAGCCCTGCCTGCGGCCCCAGGATGTCATGTGTAGGTTGTGAGTGGCAGCCTTGACAGCTGCAGAGCAGAGCTGGAAAGTATGAATGTCCCAAAACATGGCTTTACCAGATGCCATCACTTACCAATTGTGTGACCCGAAGTAAGCCTAATTCATCAGGAAAGGGATGTCTTCCCTGGTGAGAATAATCTACTTTCCTAACTTAATCCCACTCACAAATTTAGGTTTTAGTCACTGTATCCCTGTGTCCCCATACGCAATTATGTCCCTTATAATGAAAAGTTGCAGGCATATTCCAGTGCTCATTTTACAAAGCAATGCTAAGGTTCTTGGTTTCTGTTGTTCCCGTTGAGTTACTTAGCATTAAATTTTAGCATTCATTGAAATTATCTGTGTATAAAGGCCTCTCATAAGTGTTTAGAAAACAAAGAAGAAAATTACTTCTTCTTTAAAGTTTCCTACTCCCCAATATCTTTTATCTTTTGAAAAATTTCAGGTCGATTATTGTATGGTTTCTGCAACATAGAGATTGTAGTATGCAAACATTTTTTTCTTTATGTTTTACTTAACACCACAGTATAAGGATTTGTCCTCGTTGCTATGTAGTTTTTATACCTACTGTTTTTAATGATTGTGTAGTATTCCATCAGATAAATGTATATTCGTTTAATTAACCATTAGCTTGCTCACAGATATTTAAGTTGCTTTTAATTTTTTGTTATTAATAATAATCTCACAAAGAACATCTTTGCACATAGAGATTTTTCTGTATTTTTGAATTCCTTTCTTAGGGTCAATGTTAGAACTGTGATCACTATAGAAAAGGCAATGATCCATTTTTTCTAGCTCTTGATAAATTTTTAAAGATTACTCTTCAAATAATTTATATTTCCAGCCCCAGTGAAAGCAGGTGTCCACAGTACAGTGGTTACCATGTTCACCTACCACAATGGAGAATGTACTGGTCTCATAATATCTGCACCAATTTTGAACAATATCTATTTTTAAGTTTGTTGTGATATTTTAATAGACAAAAACTGACAGGTACTTTTTTTATATCATTACTCTATTGCCAGGGCTGGTTTGCTACTCCTGGGTTCAAGCAATCCTCCCACCTCAGCCTCTTAAGTAGCTGAGACTTCAAGTGTGAACCACCACACCCAGCTTCAAAACAAAAATATTCTTAATAAAGTTTAGATTAAAGCTGGTCATAAATTTGACATGTCTAAAAAATTATAAAATATCAAAGAATTCCTAAGGTCTGCCTTGGCATTTTTCCTTCTTACTCTTCACAAAACCTTTCTGAAAATTCTAATTTAGTTTTATAACCAAAGCCACCTGTGAATCCTGATGCCTGTCATGTTATGATGGAGCTTGTGGAATAAATTATCTTTTTATAAGCATATGTGGGGCCAAGCCCTCTTCTTGCTTTCTCTAAATAAGTTATGTAAAAAGCTATAGGAAAACATCTGTGAAATAATTCAAGGTCCTTCACTTGAGCTCAGATGACCTGAAATATATGTAACAATAAAAAGGTATTGGGAATTATTGGCCTTGTAATATTTGCACCAATTTTAATTTATGTCTATATTTTAAGTTTGACATTTTAGCAGACAAAAACTAACATGTGTACTTTTTTATACCTTCACTCTGTTACCCAGGCTGGTCTCCAATTCCTGGGCTCAAGCAATCCTCCCACCTCAGCCTCCCACAGAGATTTTTCTTTCTTTTTTTTTTTTTGAGATCGAGTCTTGTGCTATTGCCCAGGGTGAGAGTGCCATGGTTTCAGCCTAGCTCACAGCCACCTCAAACTCCTGGGTTCAAGTGATCCCCCCACCTCGGACTTCTAGGATTACAGGAGTGAACCACAGCACCAAGTATAGTTTTTCTAATGACGAAAGTAACTTGACTTTTTCTCTCACTCCTCTCTCCTTCACACCTCTTGTAAAATGCCCAGCTCTTGCTAGCCCACAGATCTGTGTTGGTTATTCTCTGCTCTAAATAGCTACTCTTCCAGTTCATTTAAGTACTGATTTCTTTTCATTCAAGTTTTAGTTCAAATATGACTCCCCCCCATACCTTCTTATTTAAAAGAGGCTTCTGGACCAGACCCTGTGGTTCACACCTGTAATCCCAGAGTTGTGGGAGGCTGAGGTGGGAAGATTGCTTGAAGCCAGGAGTTTGAGAATTGCCTGGAAAAAATTGGGAAACCCAGTCTACAAAAATAAAGAAAATTAGCTGGGTGTGGTGGCAGACACTTGGGGGTTGAGGCCAGAGGATCACTCCAGCCTAGGACAACACAGCCAGACCCTGGATCTAATAAATAAGTAAATAAAAATAAATAATAGATGAATAGCCTGGCACAGTGGCTCACACCTGTAATCTTGGTCCTCTGGGAGACCAAGGTGAGAGGATTGCTTGAGCTCAGGAGCTTTAAGCCAGGCATTTTGGCAGGTGTCCGTAGTCCTAACAACTTGGAAGGCTGTGGCAAGAGGATCGCTTGAGGCTCAGCACCTTTAGCTCAGTGATTAGGGCACGAGCCACATGCACCAGGGCTAGAGGGTTCGAACATGGCCAGGGCGTGTTAAATAACAATGACAACCACAACAAAAAATAGCCAGGCATTGTGACCGGTGCCACAGACCACAGAGAAATAAGGTGCCACAGGGAGGCTGAGGCAAGAGAATCACTTAAGCCCAAGAGCTTGAGGTTGCTGTGAGCTGTAACACCACAGCACTCTACCAACAGCAACATAGTAAGACTCTGTCTCAAAAAGAAAAAAAAAGAGAGAGAGAATCACTTGAAGGACTTTGAGGTTGCTGTGAACTATGATGCCATGGTACTCTACCCATGGAGGCAGAATGAGACAGTCTAAAAATAATAATTAATTAATAAAAGAAACCTGTCCCTCAGGCCTGATGACCCATGTTCCACTGTGGTTCTGACTTTTTGAGGCTGCCTTCCCTCTAGATGAATGCAAACTTCATACCAGCTGGCATCTTGGTCACTGTCTGCACCCACGGGAAGACACAGTCTGGGTGCCGGTACATGCTACAAGTAAACATACTTTTCCTACACTATCATTCATGTTTTAGAATACATTTATTCCAGATGAATGTATATGTCTTTCCAAAACATGAGTTTGTTCTTAGTTACAAAACTCAATTACCCAAGCCCATAAATAGGACCTATTTCTTTCAAGTTTGATTTTGCTTTGCTTTTTTTTCTTTTTGTTGAGACAGAGTCTCACTATGTCACTCTCGGTAGAGTCCTGTGGCATCACAGCTCACAGCAACCTTCAACTTTTAGACTTAAGAGATTCTCTTGCCTCAGCCTCCCTAAAAGCTGGGACTACAGTTGCCCACCACAACACCTGGCTATTTTTTGTTGCAGTTGTCATTGTTATTTAGCAGGCCCAGGCAGAGTTCGATCCCGCCTACCTTACTGTATATGGCTGACGGCCTAACCACTGAGCTACTGGCACCATGCCTGCTTTGCTCTTAAAATCATGAATCATTCCAACTATTAAGGCTTTGACACAAAGATTTGGTACAAATCATCAGAGAAGCACGGCATTTTTTCCCATGTCTTACTTAAACTTTGGTCATTAACAAATCACCTTTTCAATCACATTTGCCTCTAAGAAACTCTGTTAGGCAAAGCTAGACTCTCTCACCACCAGAATGAACCCAGGGGCCATTCAATTTAGTGTTATCTAAGTTTGGGGGTCCTGGCTTCTCACACACCAAAGACTAGGAGAGGAGACCTTGCTTCTCTGACTTGTAAAAGCTACACTGTTTTACGTGTTTTGTGTATTAAAATTCTCATACAATTTTAAATAAAAAGAGCACACTGAATGCCACTAATTGAATCTTACTTCTGCTTGTACAGATGCGAAAACAGAATCTCAAGGAAAGATAATAACTTTCTCTGGGCATAGTAAGGAAGAAGTGGAACCAGAGCTAGGATTCTGGGTTCTGGCCATCTGCCCAGTATATCTTAGACGTCAGGACTTTAAAATGGGCCAGAGACTCAAATGCTTTCCAACACCAGAGCTTGCCAGAGGATGTTGGAGCACCCTTCCCTCTAGACTCTACTGGGGGTAAATGGTCAGAAAGGGTGCTCTTTCCTTCTATGCCCTAGGATGCGGGGCCATGTGCACGTTGGAAGGCTGCATTAATTTAGCTGTAATCTAAAAGGCCACATTCAAGAAACTTCAATTAATAGTTAAAAATATGCATTATTTTGTACACATATAAATGCTATGTACTTAATAATTTCTAAAAATAAAAACTATTTGTTCATTCTCAAGTAAAGTAACCTTTCTACTTGGAAGGCTGTAGCAGAAGGATCAGTTAACTCAGGAGTTTAAAGTCGCTATGAGCTAAGATCATACCTTGGCACTCTAGACTGGGAAACAGAATGAGATTCTGTCTCATAAAAGAAAAAAAGGGGGGGTAACATTTTAATGACCTTGTTGTGTCTGCTTCTCTTGAAAGCATTTGAGTATCTGGTTGTAGCGTGGAGGTCTGCAGTTTCAGTTGATCCTCTGGAGGGGTATCTGTCATTTGTGACCTTAAGGGTGTCTTTATTTAGGTTAAGTAGGAGAATGTAGATTGGCAGCAATAAGTGGTTGAAATGCACGAGAGCATTTTTAGGGCATGTTGCCGAAGGCCTGGGTACTGCAGTTTTCTGCATTTCAGTTGGATCTTTCTCAGCATCAAACAGTAACTTTAAAATGTCATCTACTGTGAGCTCAGTCAGTTCCATCTGTGGTTCTTCAGGTGCCTTGGTGATAAGGACTAGGTGAGGCTGAAATGCTAATCTGAGGAATTGCCTGGTTCTGAAAGTCAGTGAATCTTGTATTGTATTCTCCAATTGATAGGTCTGTAACAGCTGGGTATTATTCCAATGATTCACATACTTTGCCCTGCTCATCAGTGACCTTTGCTAAACTTCAGATGAAAATATTCATCCGAAATTTCCTTTTGAAGAAGTGTTTTGAAAAAAGGTCACATTTTTTGACATGCTTGGATTTTTTGGTACGTGTCATGCTCAAGTCGTTTGACATGGTGTCATACAGAAATGCTGTATTCCTCTAGAAATCTTTCAATAACTTACATTGCTGACTCTGTCCTTCATAAAATGTAACTATCGGTTCTTGCAGAGATGAAATTTTGGCTAACACCTGTCCCTGCGGTAGCCAGTGCCCTTTAGAAATGATGAGGCAAATCCACACGGAATACGTGCAGGTTTAGCACATTACAAAACTGACAAAGCCGTGTTGCATTTGCATGAATCTAGTTAATAATACTCATAACTTGTCACAAAGCGTCACTTAAAATAGCTGCTTTCGCACAGAGATTTTGCTAAGGCGAGGTACAAGGCAAGGAAATGAGACCATGGGGAGCTGTTAATACTTTTGCTAATTTATGCAACAAACCCTTTATGTTTTCCTATCAAGAAGGGTGCCTTGGCTCGGCGCCTGTGGCTCAAGTGGCTAAGGTGCCAGCCACATACACCTAAGGTGGCAGGTTCGAATCCAGCCCAGGCCCACCAAACAACAATGATGGCTGCAACCCAAAAAAATAGCCAGGCGTTGTGGCGGGCGCTTGTGGTCCCAGCTACTTGGGAGGCGGAGGCAGGAGACTCGCTTGAGCCCAGGAGTTGGAGGTTGCCATGAGCTGTAATGCCACAGCACTCTACCCAGGGGGACAGCTTGAGGTTCTGTCTCAAAAAAAAAAAAGAAGGGTGCCTTCTCTATACATACTGCATTTACCAAATTCAGTCCAACTTCACAACATTTATCCTAAAAGCTGTTGAAGGTATCTATTACCTGTGTTCCTATTCACAACAGCACACAAAGCAAGTAACTCTTCACAGCAAAGAAAATCTTCTGTTAAGACCTGAATGAAGTCTAAACCTGCACAGATATGAACACCTTCATGGAATAAAAAAGAAAGTAAAAACAAAACAAAACAAAAGCAAACAAACAAAAAAGTCTGCGTCAAGTATCAGTTCATTCATCCAAAGTGACCAAATAATACAGATTCTCCTTTTGAAGTCCTGCATGAAGTTGTTCTTTTAAGTTGAAGTCTAATTCACGTTCCTGATCAGTTATGGCTCTTTTTGAAAGAGGCAACTGTTTGTACTTTGAAATATTATGGTGTCTAAGCACGCTACCACTTTGACAATGCTTTCTTTCTCCACTTCCACACCACTGAATGGCTTCCTTTCTTCCCTGGTACATAAACTCTAAGTTGCTTCTGTAGCATTATCGCTTTCAAGGTCCTATTGCTATTTGAAAGAATTGTCTTTATCTTTTAATTTCTGCAATCCAGAAATTAAATTTCTTCTACTTCTCTCCACCTAATTTAAAATCCTGGTGGTCCTTATGAGTGCTCTAATGCTGACAAGCATTGTTTGTCTTTAATGTTGATGCTGCCATATCACAAAGCAAGCAAATCATCTTATCTTTAGCAGAAATAAGATAACACCACATTTCCCTAATCCATCCTCATTAAAAATCATCCTTCAGCATTCTCTCAGTCTTCTTTGACATCATGGGCTGTTAAGCAGATGGAATTTAAAAATATTGTCAAGCTGTGAAACTATTAAAAAATTCCACTTCAAACAGAAATACAGTGCACCATCGTCAAAATCTGATCACAGACTGGTTGGTATACCTGACCCCCATAAACTCTCACCAACCAGCCTTGTTTGGTAGTGCCACTAGTCAGGTGGGGGATGTTAGAACTCAGTCAGGAGTTTAGCAGCCCATCAATTTAGTCCTCATAGTTTACTAGTGTTGTTCTTATGCCAGTCAATCTGAGAGGATTATTTCATTGAAACTTATTTTACTATTTGGCATTTGAAATACCTTCATTTTAAAAATGAAATAAAAGCGTAAAAGGCAAACAAAAAATGTATTAATAAAAATGGAACAATTTGTTATGTAAAATTTGGATTCAGTCAAAAGGCAGCACTTAGGGACTAGAAAGCCACAGGTTCCCTATCCCTGCTCTAGGAGATAAACCAGGTGAACAAATCAAGGTAATGCAAGATGGGCTATGATAAACATTATAAGAGAAAGCAAAAATTACTGCGTGGGGGAGCTCACAGATAGAAGAATTTACTTCTCACTACAGAGAATCTGTGTTCACGGAAGTGGTGATACTTGAGTTGGCTTTCAAATCATGAACAAAATGTGAACAAGTCCAACTTCTGATAACATTCAGATTTTCATTTGCAAGCAGCCATTCTGGCCTTAGCAAACACAACCAGAATGACATTCCCATGTGTGTCTGCATCGGGACCATGTGCTGTCTTGCAGTTCAGAATGTTGTAATTGCATTTGTAATCCCTCTTTCTGCAGTGATGTCATTTACTTCCAGCACAAGCCTAGATCGTTTTGTGTGTTAAAATGCACAACCTGCCCACTTCGTTGGAGAGCAGAGCTGGTATCAGGGCACATTTTTCTTTATTTTCCTTTGAGAAAAAAAAAATACAACACTTAGCAATTGCATCTTAAACCAAAAATACAAATTTCCAGACCATAACCGGCTAGGAAATTATTCTGTAGCAAGATGCAAGGCATACAACCGGGGGTGGGGGGGAAGCCTCATTTTTAGGGTGGGCTCTAGACTCTTGGTCCTTTAGTAAGAACATAATTTTAATCACATGAGGAGTTTGTTAGCTATGTGGATTCTCAGGCCCCACCCTCAGAGCTATTGCAAGTCCATGGTGGAGTCAAGTACTTAGACATCATTCCTTGAGTAATTCCCACTGTTCTCAGTCTGCGCAGTGTGAGCAAGTCAGGATGTGACCCTAGAGAGGATGAAGCTCAGTGCAGCAGGCTCCATGGTACAGAGCCCAGAGCAGGTGTCTGCTTACCGGGTCAGGAGCCCAGAGAGTCAAGGGGGCAACTTTTGTTCTAGAGTTGCTTACCAGCCTATGGAGCCACAAATAAAGGTAGCAGAGGATACGTTTAGGGTTCCACTCTCCATACGGGGCCCTACAGCCACATAGCCTTGTCCTCTTCATGAACGTGAAAGGCTCTAATCCTGCCTCTCTTTCCTAGCTCTGGCGGAAATTTGCTCGTCTTGCCTGTAACTTCATGGTCATCTTCATTCCCTGGGAAATGAGAATAAAGAAAATTGAGAGTAAGTGTTTGCACTTGCTGGGGGATGCAGTGATCATGGCGGACCCACAGCTGGGTCACCAGGCTCCACCTGGGATGACAGGGAGAGAAGACACAACGCCTGTCCCACCACCTCCCAGGGTGGGAACAGTGCCAGGCATGTAACTGTTCTCCCCCAGTTCATTCCTTTAGTCAGACACAACCCGAACCTCCAAAAGATCAAGTGAAAGCCCTGCAAGGATGAATGAGAGGGCAGCACAGGCAACTGCAAAGTGCAAATACAAAAATCTGCGTGTTCATAGATATGACTATGACCATTTAGAAAACAGATGCTAAAAAATAAATAAATCACCCCACAGTCCCACTTACAAACACACACACAAACTGCCAGAAAAAACCAATAAATCTAAAATAAAGAAAACCTTAAGACTGAACCAGAGAATGTAAAGTCTTATAAAGAGACATCGGGAAATTTAATATTTGAAATATTTTGATTTTCCCAAAATCAAGTTACAAGTTTAAGACAATTTCAATAAAAATTCAAATTTATTGTTTTAGTATTCAACAAAATGATCATAAAACTTACATAGAAGAGAAACATCCAAGAATCTAATGAAAAAACTTTTTAAAGGAAAATTCAAATGAAGTTGCGTAACCAAAACCTTAAAACATATTCCAAAAGCTACAAGAATTGAAAGAGTATGACATAGTGCAGAAATAGACTGACAATTAAAAAAAAAATAAGCAAAGATTTCAGGAACACAGAAGAAGACACACAGACCCTCCATGTGTGATGATTACTCAAGTCAGACAAATGGTTCCACAAAAACTGCTGAAACAATTGATTTGACTGTTTTAAAGAGAAAGTTTAATTCCCTCACTTTAAAATTCCATGAAATATTTAAATATCAAATAGAAAATATTTAAATATATGATAGAAATATTCAATAGGAATTATTTAAATACACAATGAAAGAATTTAAGAAAATAGAGATGATGTTATCAGAGAATGGAGACTGATCAAATCATAAAAGGGAAAAAAGGAATCATTGTGGAAAGTATTATTATACTACTTGACTACATAAAAAATTTATATACATGAAAAATAAAAGTGGCTGGGTATAGTGGCTCATGCCTGTAGTCCCAGCACTCTGGAAGGTCAGGGCAGGTAGATCGTTTGAGCTCAGGAGAGGAACTTGAGACCAACCTAAGCAAGAGTGAGACCCCATCTCCACTAAAAATAGAAAAACTGGTTAGTGTGGTGGGCGCCTATAGTCCCAGCTACTTGGGAGGCTGAGGCGAGAGGGTCACTTTACCCCAGGAGTCTGAGGTTGCTGTGAGCTATGACGCTACAGTACTGTACCCAGGGTGACAGAGTAAGACTCTGTCTCAAATAAAAACAAAACAAAACAAAAAATAAAGCTATAATTTAGATGACCAGTTGGGAAAAACATTTTCAATATTTAAATAGAATTAAGCACTTTCATACACAGCTGGTAGGAATGTCAATTGGGACAGTATCTCCAGAGCAAATTTATAATATGTAACAAAAGTCTGCAGAATGTTTATGTCCTTTGATAAAATGCTTCTATTTCCTAAGAACCACGGGAAACTACAGCACGCTTCATGACCAAGTCTTTGCGGATGCTGCTGGCTCCCCACTCAGGCCTCTTTGCCCAGCTGGTCCCTTTCCCCATCTGCTCTGAGTGCAGGCTGCTCCACACGACAGCCGCTCCCTTCTCTAGGAATTGCCCTTGGCTGACCAGACGTGAGGCACATGTCATCTCACCCCATAGCCCGCCTACACCCAAAGACTTATCTACAGAGAGCATTCAGGTCTGACCCCTGGCTCCACATGGGGCCAACCCTGTGGGGCAGTCCAAGCTCCACAGCTCCTCATGGGGCCAGACTGAGCCAGGCTCCGGTGGAGACAGCATCCTTGCTTGGCTCTTTCCCCTGACTCCCCCGACTGCCCTCACCTGCTCTCCGGAGAGCACCTCCCGCACCAATCTTGCACAGCTAAGTAAATCCCTTTCTCAAGCTCTGCTTGTAGCAAATCTGACCTCAGACAAGAATTATTTATTATAGAACTACTCGTCCTGCTGAAAGGCTGGAAACTTCCTGTCAAGTGACATTTAGGGATAGGTTAAATAAATGATGGAAAATTCACATTGACAAAACAATCAAATTCATTTTGTAGAACAATGTTTTTGGCAAGAGAAAATATTTGCAATATATTGATAACGGAAATGGATGCTGTAGAGAGATGCCAACTTTATGCAAAATGTTATAAGTACAGAATAAGAATGGAGTGTTAAACTAAAAGTTTAAAATAACTCTAGTAGTGATTTCAATTTAGTGGTCTTAGAATAGGTTAATTTTTTTGTCATTCTTGTGATGTTCTGTGTCTTTCTACTTATGACAAATGTAAACTAGATCTGAAATAAGAATTCAAGAGATTTTTGAGTATGACACAAATCCACCTACTCCAGAAGGCAATGAAATGACCACCTTCATTCTCACTTAACTTTTGTGCCCCTGGATTTTCTCAATCAAAATTGTTTACTATGCTTTTATTTTGGAATGAGCTCAGGTGTACAGAAAAGTCACAGGGCATGCTCCCCTGTGCCATCAGCCAGTTTCCCCTATTGTTGACATCTAGCAAACTGTTCAACTTGAAATGAGGGCAAAAGGACGTTGAGAAAATACTTAGAATTCTCCAAATGAGACAGAATAGAAAATGAATACATCAAATTCTCAAAAAAGGCTGACACTTCTTAACATACATGAAATGTTATGAGTTTGGTCAGACCTTTTTGTTCTACCTTTTGACTATACCATATTTTTATTTTTTATTTTTATCTCAGATTAATCTGAGGGTACAGATTATTGTGTTTGAGGTTACCATGTTTGTGTTTGTTAGGTAAGATCCATGTTGTAGTTGTGTCCCACACCCAGGAAGCGTGCCATACATGTTACATTGTGCCCACTGCCAGAACACACCAATCCCCTCCCTCCTCCCACCCTCTCCCTAATTAAATTGTGTACACATGTATTAGTTCATCTATTGGCTTCATAATAGTACTGAGTACACTGGATACTTGCTTTTCCATTCTTGTGATACTTTATGAAAGAGAATGTTCTCCAACTCGATCCAAGTTAATACAGAAGATGTGAGGTCTCCATCTTTTTATGTCTGAATAATATCTCATGGTATACATATACCACAGTTGGTTAATCCATTCCTGGGTTGATAGGCAGGTAAGGCCCTTTTAGATGAGGATGTCAGCAGAGAGAGGATTTCCAAGTGGGATTTTAGGCAAAGTGAGGATCTTCCTGCGTATAGAACTAGTGGATGTTCATGGGCATCTTGAGCCATGGAAGCTGCCACGGGGGGAGCACCCTGGCTGGTGCCGTGCCGGCATTCTCACTCCGTGTGCTGCTGATATTACACGCGGTGCCGCTCTGCATGGGGGCTTCCCGCGCTCTGAGCACCTTGCATGACCTGCTCTCATGGTCTTCTTCCTTCAGGTCATTTTGGATCTGGTGTGGCCTCCTATTTCATATTCTTGAGATGGTTGTTTGGGATCAATATTGTGCTCACCGTCATGACAGGTGCTTTCATTGTGATTCCAGAGGTAAGAACTGTTTCAGGAGAGAAAAAAGGACTGTGCTTTAAGAAGAGAAGATAAAGAAAGCCTCAGCATAAAATGACCACCCTCATTACCTGATAGGAAGGGCAGTGAGTGTGTTGAAACAGAGTTCACACGCTTTTTCTGTAAAGATCCATGGAGTAAATATTTCAGGCTTTGTGGCCCATTGGGTCTGTCACAACTATTCAAAGCTGCCACATTGTGCAGAAGCAGCCATGGCAATACACCAACCAGTGGCTGTGTTCCAATAAAATCTTATTTGTGGATATTGAAATTTGAATTTTATATCATTTTTATGTGTCACAAAATATTATTCTTTTGATTTTTTTCCCCATCTATTTAAAAATCCAAAAACTACCCTTAGCTCTTGGGCCATACAAAAGGTGGTGATGGGTTGGATTTGGCTTATTTTCCAACCCTCTGTTAATATAAAACCCATTTTTCAACTAAACTTCATCCTCACACAGTAAATGGGCCATTTCCCATGCCATCGTAAGAATCTTGGGACTTCTATAACCCACCCCTAGAATCCATGTCTGGCCCCCAAAGAGCACATGCAGGCAGACTTTGATGAGGCAAAAATAAAACTGGCTCCCCATGGTGTGTATTCCATCAATGAAAGGCCAGAGAAGCCCACCCCCTGGAGATCTCATGTGTGCCTCCCCCTTTTCTCCTGGTCCCCTGTGCCCTGGAAGACCACATGACACCCTTTCCTCTCTCCCCAGCTGATTGCAGGCCAGCCCTTTGGAAGCACCGCCAGGAAGACCATCCCCAAGGAGCACGTTGCCTCGGCCCAAGACCTGGACACCGTCTGGTCCCTGGGGGTGAGGTTGACACTTGGTCACACCTACCCTGAAGGAAAGGTGAATGGGCCACTGTTGGGGAACCTGGGGATCAGAGATGACACTGAGCTTCTGTTTGCAGGGATACCTCCAGTACTCAGTCCTGTTCTACGGCTACTACGGCAGGGAGCGGAAGATCGGGAGAGCCGGCTACCGGCTGCCCTTGGCGTATTTCCTGGTGGGGATGGCAGTGTTTGCTTACAGTTTCATCATTCTTTTAAAAAAGTATGACTGCTCTGTTTCTCAAAATATGTTACAGTTTCATCATTTAAAAAAGTATGACTGCCCTGTTTCTCAAAATATGTTTCAAGAATCATGATATGTATGGTCTCATTTAATCTTGTTGGTAATTCTGTAACTTAAAGCAAAACTAACTTCACCCATTTTGCAGGTGAGGAGACCAAGGCTAAATGAGGTAGGTCCATTTTGAACCGTGTTTATGCTTATCAAACACTTCCTGCTTGGGCAGGTTCTGCATTGGGCCTGGAGAGACAAGAATCCTGTAGATGAAGAATTACGCATTAGCTGAACCAAAAGAGAGATAAGCCTGATCTAGTTGACGGAGTTTGCAGAAAGCAAAACGTCCTCCCTGTCTGTAGGTTTGCCTGCGACCTAGCTACAAATTCTGCAAAGGCCAGGCTTGCAGCTGACCCCTGCACTTCACCACAGAGAGGTGGCCCCCAGCCGGAGTTAAGAGTGCTGCCCCACCCGGCATGAGACCTGCAGCAACTCACCACAGTCCCTCCCCGGCCTCATCTGTAAAATGTGTAGGTTGGCTCAGGAAATCGCCAGGTTTCCTTCCAGCTTAACCTGTGTCTGTGTAGGAGCTAGAAAAATGCAGACCCACAGTGGAGGGCTCCAAACCCCAGGGAGAACTTAGCCCCTATCCATGTGGCTCCCAGGCTGCTTCTGTCTGATTTGGACGGCCACGCCTCACCACTGCCCCCATGTGGCATGTTAGCAAAGTGCAGATGGAAGAATTTAAAAACCAGACTGTAAACAAGTAAATAAATAAAACTTGAGAAGGTGCACAGTGGCTTCGGGGCTCCAGTTTCCCAAAGCTTTCTAGTTCAGTTTCTGGCAGTCTTGAGGCCCCACCTGGAAGACTTGGGACCTTTACCAGATGTCACAATTTAAGAGACAAATTAGGGCAAACTTCTTACAACAGAAGAAATGGTCTAAAGGGCAAGAAGCGTCCCCTGAGGAGGGACCAGGATTCTTCTTTCAAATACCTATAGGAATGCTGTGTGCTAGAGGGACCCAGCATGTTCTGTGGCATCCCAGGGTTCGAGACCCCACGAGAAGATCGATTCAACTTAAAGGAAAGCATTTCACTTCATGATCACAGTTACATAGCGGCTGGCAACAGCAGCCCCCAGGGGACACACACCTGCAGCAACTGGCGACGGCAGTGCTGAGACTCCTCGTCAGATGAACTGGCACAACAATGGGCCTCTGCCATTTTCACGCTGTTCAGAAGTGTGGGCTGGGGTCACAGGTGTGGGCGAAATCCAGAAACCAGCCGGTGCTCTGCTTGCCCAGTAGTGACCTGATAAGCTCCGTCCACCCAGCAGGGGTAGCTTTTTCTATTCATACAGTTCCCCCCAGTCCACGGACAATCATATCCCTGAGACTCCTATGACCCCTTCTGGGTCCTTTTTTGCAGGATGGCTAAGAACTCCCGCACAAGCCTTGCCAGCGCTTCCAATGAAAACTACACCTTCTGCTGGCGGGTGTTTTGTGCCTGGGATTACCTCATTGGAAACCCAGAGGCTGCAGAGAGCAAGACAGCCGCCATCGTGAACAGCATCAGGGTGAGTCAGTGAGCCTGCCCGGGTGGGGGTGCTATGGGGTCCAGACTCTGCAGACCACAGCATGTCAGTTCCAGTCTGCTGATCATCCAGGGCAGTTGTTTGCAAAGGGAGGTGGGCGTGTCCCAGGACAGGCACCAGATGACCCACGGAGTGTGGACAGAACATTGGGAAACTTCTCTTTTTCAATTTTTTAAATTCCATTTTAAAAAATTTTTAGTTTGTATATTTTTGTTAACTTTACATAATGGGTTGTTACCGTATTATATATATTTAACCTGAAAAGAAACAAATACATAGATGTGGGGACTGTAGACTTTATTTTTGACTTAGAAGAAGATAATGCAATCCACAGTATCCAGAGATTTGGGTTTCCTGAACTGCACAGACAGCTAAAAGGTGCCCTATTTTGAGAAAAAAAAAGCAATTATTTAGATAATTTGAATTATCATACACTTACTATCTCCACTCCCTCTTCCCAGTCCCCAATTTCATTTTCTCAATTGCTTATTAGATAATTAATATCAAATTCATTTATTATAATTAGAATCTTACAGAATAAAGCTTTAGACATTGAAAACATCTTGAATTACTGGGTACACTGTTCCTACTGATTTATGATTAATGTTGAATGCTATTTATGTTTATCCTCATAGGAGGCCATAGTGGAAGAACAGGAAAAGAAGAAAAACAAAAACCTGTAGGTATTAATACTCCTCATGTTCAAAGCATTGATCAGTTTTGTTTCAACTCAGTACAAAACTTACAAGATTCTGACTTTCTCAGTTGTCAGGCAGTTCCTCTTTCTTCTTCACATGTCTCCTAGTAAAGTGATCTGTGGTACATGACAGATCCTGGGACGGGGCAGAGGTCTGAAGCTGACCAGTTTCCGACACTTGCTTAGATAACAAAGGAGGTATTTTGAACACAGCTTCTAGTTTGCTAAATGAAGCAAATGCGTGAATGTCATTAGGACTTGTTCTATTTAGAAACAAGTCTCTGACGTCACCAGACACAGATATTACCTTGTTTGTGTTCACAAGTTTTCTCAGACAATTTCCAAGCTTCCAAGTTCTTCTCAAGATCTCAAGAGCTACACTAGTGAGCGTGAGGCCCCTTCCATCAGAGACCTGGTGAGAAAGAAGGCCACTCCCAGGAAGGGGCAATGGCCCTGTCCTCATGGAGACCGATGCATCTGCCTGTCCGACATCACGATTAGTTTCTAAGGTGTAGAAAGCCCCTTCTGAGGACTGTTGCATTAAAGGACGTGAGAAATGAGGAGACACACCCAGCCTCCGGGACAGTGACAGGGAAAGAGGGCAGTTGTGCTGGGAAGGGCTGTCCACAGGCAGTCAGAAAACAGATTCTAGCCCCCTTGTCATGAATGTCCACAAACGCCCTTGACCTTGTGAACCTGTGCTCCCTCACCTATAAAATGAAAGGATGGGATTCTACCCTCTGGTTCTGTATCTGTGGTTCCTCTCCACCAGAATTGGTCACAATAATAATACAGTGTGCCATGTTTTTATTTTAGCCAAGCAAGGTGACATTTAGCATTTCATTTGGAAGTGAAGTTCCCCATTGTACAGAAGAAGGACCAGGACACATGGAGAGGGAGGTGTCACGACCTGCGCGAGGTCCCCAGCAGATGAAACTTCACCTTCCTCCAGCCCCTGTGCTGGGCAGGGCTGTGCAGACTGCCTCAGGGTGCACAGTGTGCCGCCTGCTGGTGTCCACTGCTTGGTGCCCCAGGGATCATCCTCTGAGGCTGCAGTGTGGGGTACCCATAGGTCCCGGTCAGTACTCATCCAAGCGAGACTAAGAAGCTGGGTACAGAGCTGGGAGTTCATGCTCATGGCATTTCTGGACCACAAGGAATGGGATAAATGCTTTTCTCCTTCATACTGGGCAGGCGGTTCTGAGAAACATTTCATAAGTCCCTTGTAAAGGCCTGCAGATGCCTTTGGCAGCAGCCACCTCCACCACATGTCCCTGCACTGGTGGCTGCACTGCCCCAGGCTGCACCTCTGTTTCTGGGACCAGCCATCTCCACTACATGTCCCTGCACTGGTGGCTGCACTGCCCCAGGCTGCACCTCTGCTTTCTGGGATCACTTCCCAAATGAACTACCTGCAAAAAGGCATGGAGTTCTCTTTTCAGGCTCCAAAATCAGCAGAAGACAATTTAAGAATAGGACAATTGAAGTCAAACATTGGCTGTCCTCTGGTGTCAGAAACAATGGATGTGTTTCAGATAAAACTGGAGTGAGTACTAGAATCACCATGGATTCTGAGATCTGCCCAGAAGATCATTGATCATTGTTTTCCAGTTTATTCCTTGTACTTATAAAAGAAAGTTAACTGTAGGGCAGTGTCTGGGGCTCAAAGGAGTAGGGCACCAGCCCCATGTGCTGGAGGTGGTGGGTTCAAACTCAGCCCAGGCAAAAAAACTGCAAAAAAAAAAAAAAAGTTAACTATAAAGTGCTGAGAGGCACGCAGGAGGTGAGACCAAATGATGAAAGACATGACTCCTGAATCCCATCTCGAGGCCAGCTGACTGCTCCTTCATTTACACTTCCATCTAGCAAATGTTTACTCAGTGCCTGTAGGTGCTAAGCCCTTCCTAGTTGAGGATGTTTGAGTACTTACCTCTACATGGAAAAGATAGCAAAGAAACCCCCAGGGAAATACAATCACACCTCTCACAACAGGAGAGGCACCGGCAGAGAAATATCTTTAGGCCATGCTGTGCTTGCAGGAGTATCACAGAATGTACCTATACAACAGTAGATGGCATGGCCAGCGCTCTACATACGTGGGCTATGTGCCCCTACTGAATACTGTAGGCAGTTGAAACACAATGCTAGACATAGAAAAGGGACAGTGGGCTCGGCGCCTATAGCTCAACCGGCTAAGGCGCCAGCCACGTACACCTAAGGTGGCGGGTTCGAATCCCCAGCCCGGACCCGCCAAACAACAATGATGGCTGCAACCAAAAAATAGCTGGTGTTGTGGCGGGCGCTTGTGG
>CAUYTI010149969.1:0-17148 GCA_963575145.1 Galago senegalensis | reverse complement strand
TGTTGACCAGTTTGATGGAAGTATTTCAGATTGCATGTGAAAACCCCACACTGTACCCCAGAAGTGCATTAATGTACATAGTTAACATTCAATAAAAAAAAAAAAAAGAAAAAAAAAAAAGAAAGGCTGTGAAAATTGACCTCCCTGCCGGTAGGTGGCATTTTCCAGAAGAATCAAACTGCAGTGTTGTTCATGGTATCTGTGACTGGCTCTAGCCCCTCAGAAGAAGCACTCAAGTACCCCAGGTGGTAGAGCCCTGGAACTTCTGGGTGAATTCTCCATCATTACAGAGGTTAAGGCTGGGAGGGGCTGGGATGGGTGAGTTTGCCCTCAGATTCTACGGAAGCTGGTAAGGTAGCTACATTGGCAGGGTCGAAAGTTTGCAACTAGCTCTAGGGAAATCCACCAGGATGGGAATGAAGTGTCCCCATCCAGTCAGGGAGTCAGCCTGTGGAGATGGAGCCTGTCTGAAATCCACACACTGGCTGTCTGCAGTGGGTTTGCTCTTCCTCCACTCCTCTGCTCATGGTCTTCCTCTGGCATCCACCAACAAGCAGGAGCTCAAACTAGCAGAGCTCCCCGTGATGGCACTGTGAGTTGTTCCTTCTCTGTCCAGGATTCTACCCTGAGCTGACAGCATGAACTTCCGATGAGTGCACTGGGGCTGGCACCCACACTGTGCTTTCTTTTCAGTTCTGCCTACATGGGCTCTATTGCCTCTGATATTAGAAATTAGCTCACAGATCTCCCCTCTGTGCCCCTGAGCAACATGATCAAGTCCTGAGGGTATGGGATCTGGCCTATGGGACCATCCCCATGCCCCCAAAGATTAATCCCTGTTCATGCCAGAAAAAAAGCATGACCTATGGGGTGCTCAAAAAGGCTTGATGTCCCTTCCCTTCAGGGTGTGCCATATTCTGATGGAGAAGCTGGGCATACAGCGCTGAGGAGGGCCTGTTAGAGGAGAGCTCGTAGCCTGAGCACCCCTTAGTATTCCACAGGTCTTCAAGAGGAAAGGCTTGAGCCCCTCCTTGGAAGGCTCAGTGTCTGCACCAATGTTGGGGGATAGGCAAGCAGTGGCTCCTGAGAGCCCCAGCTCAATGATCTCTCTTAGCCACTACAGGCAAGGGAGGTGAAAGAGGGAAAAAGAATCTGAGTGGAGGAAAGCTCATACTCTGATCCTCTCTGTCCTTCTGTTAGGATGGCAGCCGCCAAGAATGTTCAGGCCCTGGGGTCACTCAGATCCCCTGGGGTCACTGGCTATCTCTGGCTCCCACAGTCTAGGCCAGAGTTGGGAAATATTTATGTAAGAATGAACAAGATAAAAGTCAAGGGGCTGAAAGGCCCTCTGGAGGACAAAGGTGTAGATAGAGAAGTGATATGGTACCTATGGTCTTGGCTTGGGCTTTTGGTAATAGCATCTCAACAGGGCTGGCAGGCTGGACTTTGTCCTCAAGAGGCTCTCTGTTCACTGGCAGCATCAGGAGCTTTGGGGATCATTAGGGTAGAAAGGCTGTCCAGTCACTTGAGAGCTACTGACTGCCAGAGAACTGAGTCAGGGAGAAACAAACTACCCCACCTACCCTTGTCACTGGAGTCCAAGCCTCTGGGGGCTGTCCTCTGCTGATATCTTGTTTTGCTCCACAACTTCTTCCTGTGAAATCTCTTGTAGGTTCTAGCAGTTTTCCCTTGGAATTACACCCAATCTATGATCGTTTGTTTTTTGCTTTTTTATCTAGAACTTTTTCTTCTTTCTGAGATGCTCTGGCAGCTGGTGTCAGTTTATATTTTCAGCGCCTGGTTTTTGCAGAATCCCTGCAGCATTCATAAAGCATTGATACCTAACTTCCTGAAAAACTATTAAATAGCATTAGTTTGGGTTATTTCTGCAAACACAAACGTTGTCTGAAACTCTGTTTGTTTTAATCATATGATTGCCCCAGATAAACGTGACAGATGTCCTGGCCTTTACTGCCTCCTCTTTGAGGATCAATGTGACAAACTGACTATGACTTTAGATTTGCAAACCCATGCCAAGGTGTTTTGTTTGAAATCCTACTCTGACACAAAATAAGGTGTAACCCAAATGGAGTTTCTAAAAAGATCAGAGCACAAAGATAGAGATATAATCTCTTAAATTCAGCTGTGAAAAGTATCTTTTGAAAGCCATTCCATGGTACCATAAGCTCAACAAGGTACCACATCTTGACATAACAATAACATATCCTAAAATATAAACATTTCATTTCCACATATATTGTCTCTCTCATTTCTCTAACAATCTTCCAAAGTAGGTGTTGCTATGACCTTTACTTATTTTAAAATTGTTTCCAGCTTTATTGAGATATAATTTTTATATCAAAAATTTACATCATTATATATGATGTGATGATTTGATATATGTATACATTGTGAAATGATTACCTCATTAAAATTAACACATTTATTACCACCCAGAGTTGCTATGGTGTGTGCGGTGTGTGTGTGTTGAGTACACTTAAGATCTACTCTCTTAGATATTTCATACCCTTAAAATGAGTGAGGTAACCAAGGCAAGCAAGATGAAGTAGCAATTAAGTTTCAGAACTAGGGTTTAAAAGCATTCAGTCTGCAGCAAGAGAGCCTAATGGTGGAGAACACAGACACTGCGATCAGACAGATTATGTTCAAATCATGCCTCTGTTACTTATTAGCTGTCAGACAGTTGGCAAGTTTCTTAACCACTCTGTGCTTTGGTTGAAATAATCATTCTACTTATTTTAAAGGATTATGTGAAGATTCAAAAAGACATTCTTTATGGAGATTATTAATTATCTATTATTACTAGTCTCTCTTCAGGTTCATTATTCTTTCCACTCCATTTTAGTCACAAGCAGACAGTCTTGCAGCAGAAAGTAGCTTCAATCCAGCGGCTAGCAAGACAGCATCATGCCGTCTGCCGAGTGCCTTGTGCAGGCATCTTTTTTGTCAGTGCAGAACATGCTGACAAGGAACAGCAATTTTTTCCTCCAAAACTACATCTCGAAGTGAAAATGATACTTGTTTAAGCTTAGAATAACATGGACGCAATTTCCAATATTGTTTACTGTGAAACTAAAGTATTTGATTTTCACCAACTGCCAAAGATGAATTTCTTAAACATGCAAGTCTAACTGTATAGTTCCTTCTCAAATTCTTACAAATATCCCCTTCTAAAGGAGTAAATATTGAACCACAGGCAACTGTGGTCCTTGTGCTTGCAGAATAAAGAAACAAGGCTTCTAGATTCCATGAGAAGCAAGAAGTAAAAGGCATAGGGCTGGCAGATAGTAAGGACCAGACCTGCAGCAGCACAGGGAGCAGGAGGGGACCAGGAAGAGTGGGGTTTGTAGAAGAGCCCGAGGCAGCCCTGAGGAAGCCATTGTTAATGCACCTACATCAGGGTGAGAGGCAGGGGCATGGCATTAAAGGACTTGAAAGGGAAGGGGGTCTGGGGGCTGGACAAGTCTCTTAATTCATTCAAGCTACTATAGCAAAATACCATAAACCTGTGGCTTATGAGAACCAGAAATTTATTTCTCACTGTCTGGGAGTCTGGGAAATCCAAGATCAAGGCACAGACAGTGTCAGTGTCAAAGGATGGCTCACTTTTGGGTTCCCAGATGGTGCCCTCTCACTACATGGCAGAAGGGATGAGGGAGCTCTCTGGGGCCTCTTCTTAAGAGCGCTAATCTCAGTCATGAAAAGCCCTCATCACCTTGTCACCTCATAATACCATCACCTTAGGGGTTAGAAGTTCAACATGTGAATTTTGAGACGACCCAGACATTTAGCCTATGACAAGAGCTGTCAAACCCTGAACACTCAAATAATACTCCTGCAAGCATAGGTAGTGCCTTATGGCTTATGGACAGATCCTGTCTCAAATATGATCTCAAAAGCTCTCCAACTCATAGAGAAGTCCTACATGGCAAGATTTCCTGGACCCTGCACAGGCTGCTTCCACAGCCAGGAGGAATGAAGCCGCTTGCCAGGGGATGAGCTGCCCCTGGTCAAACAAGAAGAGAAAATAATTTCTTATTCTTTCTTTCTCCTACAGCAAAATAGAAACACATCCAAGGCCATGGAGACCTGTTTTCCAGGACATCATGACCCTTCACATCTCAGTCTGGTTCAGGAAATAGGGCAGGATGCACCACTTAAGTCATATATCTAGTTTGTAAAATTATTTTGCATTCAAGTTTCTAGAAAATGCCATGTTGCACGCTTGTTCCTTATTCAAGATTTGATTAATGCAAATGCTTGAACATGAGAAAAAAAGTATAGATTTTGATAGATAAAATTCAAAAGATAATTTTCTCCTCTTTAATAATTTAATATCTTTTGCAATGATTTGTCAACAAACATATGTAGAAACAGGTTTAATTCCTCTCCCCTTATTCCATTTTTATGTCAAAGTCAAAAGTAGAGGTGGGCAAAGCTTGCAGGAAGATGCCATGTGTACAGGTCTGAGCAATGGTTTTGTCAAATGATGACATCAGTGATAGTGAGACTCCATTGATGTTAAAATAAATTTTTGAAGAGCAATGCCAGAATAAGACTTTGACTGAAGTGAACAATTTAATTAAAAATAATGAAACCTATCATTCTATTCATTATAAATAAGTAGTAACACAAGATAAAGAAATAAAGTGAGAGGGATCACAAATGTTAGCAATGGTGCATCATATCTTTTCTCTGCATCTGCATTGTCAACAATATTTGTGTTATATAAATAATATAATCCATTCTTTGGAAATTGTTCCAAAAATGGAAGACTATCATGACCGTCTTATTTTATTTCTAAGATGAAAGTTTAAAAAACATTATCACATGCTGATGAGGCCATCATTAGTTCAGCAGAATATGAACAGAAAATTCCAAATATATCATGTTCCCAATTAGTTTTTGCTAAATTATACATTTTTCTAAAGTCATCCTAGATCAGCATTCAGATACACCAAGTGTTACCAAGATCCGATTGTGCTAGGAAATATGTTGAAGACTCTTATGTATTTTATCCCGTGTAATTTCCTACCATAAGCCTTTAGAGTTGGCTGTATTCCCCTTGTAACTCAGCCTGGGATGGGTTCCGGCTCTTTCCCTTTGGAGCATGTAACTCTGTACAGGCCAATTGGCTTTAGATAAGGGTTTTGTTTTGTTTTTATTACTCTTATGAACTATAAAATCCTAGGGAGAAATTAGCAGCATTTCTCAATATAGAGGACTTTACTCCACAGGGTGCATTTGGCAACATCTATAGATATTTTTACTGCCACAAGGAGGGTGCAGTTGGCATCTAGTAGGCAGAGTACATGGATGTTGCCAAACAGTTTCTAATGCAAAAGGATGCACCTTACAACAGTGAATAATTCATGCTAAGATGTTAACAGTACTTGAGAAACCCTGGACAAAGAAAGATGGCTAAGTCATGAGAAAAGAGAGTCTTAAACTAGCAGTAAACGTGAGCTCAACACAATTGAAAGAATGGAAGCATTTTTAAACTGCATATTAATTTTTACTCATCTATTTTTGAGTAAACAATCCAAGGGATTTTTTCAGAAGCAGTGCACAGATTTCCATATATTCAATATTTATTAGACATTGGTTTGTGCCAAATATCCTCCATAAGAACATAAAATAAATAAGACATATTCACTATCCTTGGGAAGGTCAAACTCAAATGAGGGGAGGCCAGCTGAAAACCTGGTCATTTTTACGTAATGTGCAAGTGCTGTGATAGTCTCACATGCACAGGTCAAGTAACTCTGTCTGGGTCAGTCAGAATGGCTTTCAGTTATGAAAATTGGAGAAAAAAACCATTTGGAGTATTTAGAAAGTTTGACTACAATTTGAGATTTATAGTACGCTGGTAGAATCTCAGCCTACTGGATTTTTTATGTGCTTAGTCATTATGTACTTTCTAGTATGCTTTTAAAATCCCAGGATTCATTTCAAATTCATTAATATGGGCTTATGCTTTTATCAAGCTGAGCAAACTAAAAGATGTTCTCTGCAGTCTTTGTGAATAGAGTCATAAGTCTGGGTTAATAGTCTTTTTCTGAAGAAAATGGCCACCCCAACATCATCCATAGCATGTAAATTCTCAGAATTCTAGTAATACATTCACCTCAGTGCTTTTTATTGCAAATCAATCAAGAGTCACGTTCTGCTTATTCAAATCTCGTCATTGCCTTAGCAATCTTTACATCTAGATAATTTTTATGATCTTTACTGTCTATCAAGCAACACTTAGAAAGTAAATCAACATCTCTTCAGGGTCATTTGGAAATATATTGTTGCATGAGCTGATGAAAAAAGTGTTCAGAACACCTATTCTGTGACAGATGCTATGCTAGGTAGGGGTCTACAGAGAAAATTAAGAGGGAGAGACAAGCAAAGGAATGAATATGACCAGTTTGCTGTGTGTGATTCCTATCACTTCCCTAATTCTGCTCGATGCCTTTTCAATCTGTGCACATCTCTCTAACTTCAGAGTCACTACTCTAGCCAACGTCACTAACATATTTCCTTGGTATCTTGCAATAGTTTCTTAACTGGCTTCCTAGCAATCCCTTGGGTTGTAGAACAAGAAATGGCATGGATGAGGGGTAGGAGTGATCTCATATTCAATTTTAATCACTTCCTTCCCCGCTTAAAGTTTTTACTAGTTACATAGGTCTTTTAGGAAGATTTAACTTTTAGAAAACCTAAACAGATCAATGGCCTTACAGGAAATAAAAAAATTATCAAAATGACCAAACAAGAGGTAATTTGTATTTGTTTATAAACGCATCTCATTTAGCTTTTCAAATTTGCTTGCATGTTCTGCAAACTACTTTTACAAATTTCTGATAAAATCCGTTCTATTTTTTTAGTGCTTTTTTTTTTTTTTTTTGGTCTTTGTACCTTCTTCCTTTTTTTGCTTGATTCAATTACCCGGTGTCTTATCTATTTTATGGTGTGCACCTTTCAGGCACGTCATGTATGTACTAGTGATCCTATTGTTTTTCCTGTTATGTAACTCATTAGTGTTTTTTTTTCATGTTACAAGTTTCAAGGCATATAGCTCATTATTGCATAATATGCTACCCTTATGTCCTTTATTCTTATAGTTTAGGTTCATTTTATTGCCTTTTTCTGGCTTCATGAACTGAAAACTTATGCTACTAAAATTATGTGAACTTTCAGTAAAAATTATTTAAACACTCAAATTCAAGTAATGAATTTTCGTCTTTTCTTAGATTTAGTCATTTAGTAGATTTTTTATAGCATATGCAATATTAGTGTCTCTTAGATGTTTTGAAATTTTCTTTGAAGAAGTTGTTTAAATTAAAAAAATAAAGTTATAGAAGCTTTTACTTTTATAGTATGCTTTGAAATTATTTTCTAGTTGTATTGCATTTTTGTCATATAATTTTTAATTTGGTAAATTTATTGAATTATTTTGGTGACTTAATCTTTGGTCAATATTTATAGAATGTTGCATGAACACTTTACTATGAATCTAATGAAAAGAAGGTCTATTCTGGTAAAGGTCGTGGTGATTAAGAGAAGCTATAGTAGTTGTAAAGTTATGATAGTGTTGTAAAAACAGTTGATATCACAGGGGAAGATTCAGAAGTCAAAATTTCTGAGTAGAATAATTTCAGACAAGATCAAGTTATAATGTATAACCATAGTAATAGACAAGAGGACAAGAAGCCAGATGTATAAGCCTTCAGCAGTACTGGAATTAAGGCATGAAAACATCAGTGAGAAATGAGAAGGATCCTGGCTACACCTTTTGAACTTACCTTATGTAAAATGTAAGAGAGAATAAATATCTGTCATGGAAGAGGGCTTCAGAAGAAGTTAGCTGTTGTTTTGGTCCTCTTATGTGGAGGAGGTGAGCTATGGTGCTTCTAGTCAGCCATCTAGATGGCTCAGTGTATTGTTGTTTTTAAGGAATTCACATGAATTTTTTTCCCTTTTTAAATTTTTTAATTGACAATTTATATTTGTTTATATTTATGAAGTACCATTTGATGTTTCAATACATACATAGAAGGGCTGTCCAGAAGGTATCCAGCCATGTAATGAAAATTAGAGACATACATGAATGGGTGCTTCCTAGATAGCCCTCATATGATGTACAATGGTCATATCAAGGTACTTAGTGCATCCATCACTTTATGTGTTTATTATTTCCTTGTGATAAAAATATTCAAAGGTCTCTCTTCTAGCTATTTTGTAACATAAAATAACTTTTAGTCATTGTTTGCTCTATAGTGCAACAGAACACCAGAATTCATTCACCCTATCCACTTGTAACTTTGGGCCCATCTACCAATCTATCCCTATCCTTAATTTTCCTAACCACTGCTGTACTCTCTGCTTTTATGAGATCAACTGTTAAAAAATTTTTTTTAGATTTCACATATGAGTGAGACCATGCGGTATTTGTCTTATGGTGTCTAATTTATTTCCCTTAACATGATGTCCACCAAGTCCATCTAGAGTGTCACAAATGACAGAATTTTATTCTTTTTATATGGATGAATAGTATTCCATTATGTATATATATCACATTTTTTAATTCATCCATTCATTGTTGGACATGTGAGTTGATTCCATATCCTAGTAATTGCAGACAGTGCTTCAATAAACATGGAAATGCAGGCGTTTCTTTAACATACCAATTTCATTTCCTTTGGATATATACCCCATAGTGGGATTTCTGGATAATATGAACATTCTATTGAGAATCTCCATATTCTTTTCCATAGTGCCTGCATTAATTTATAGTCTAATGAACAGTTTGTAAGTTTTCCTTTTACTTCACATCCTAGCCAACACTTGTTTTGTTTTTGATAATAGCCATTGTAACTTGAGTGAGCTGGTATCTCACTGTGATTTTGATTTGCATTTCCCTGATTAGTGATGGTAAGCATTTTTAAAAAAATGTACCTGTGAGTCATTTAAATTCTTCTTTTTAGAAATGTCCATTTGAAGTCAGATTATTTGTGAATTTTTTTGTGTGTTTTTTCTATGTTTTCTTTTAGTAGTTTCATTTGTCTTTACTCCATTGTGATTTTATTTTTGTATATGGTGAAAAGTGGAATTCTAGTCTCATTCTTCTGTATATGGATATCTGATTTTGCCAAGAACATTAATAGAAGAGATTGTGCTTTCCCCAGTGTGTGTTCTTGGCACCTTTATCAAAAATCAGTTGGCAGAAGGCACATGAATTTACTTCCAGGTTCTCTGTACTATTTCATTCATATATGTGTCTGTTTTATACCAGTACCATACTGTTTTCTGTACTATTTCATTCATGTATGTGTCTGTTTTATACCAGCACCATATCTTTCTGGTTACTATAGCTATGTAGTATGTTTTGAAGTCAACTAGTATGATGTCTCCAGCTTTGTTCTTTTTGTTTGAGATTGTTTTGGCTGTTGGAGGTCTTTTGTAGTTTCCATACAAATTTTAGAACTTTTAAAAAATTTTTGTCAACATTATCCTTGAAATTTTCATAGTTATCACATTAAATCTGTAGACAACTTTGGGTTAGTGTGGCCATTTTAACAAAATTAATTCTTCCAACCCATGAACACAGGATGTCTTTTTATTTACCTGTTTCTTTTTAATGTGTTTCTTTGATGTTATCATTTTCAATATACAGATCTTTCACCTCCTTGGTTCATTTTATTTCTTTTGTTTTAATTTTTAATTTTTTGTATTTTTATTTTTGTGTCCTGCCCCCAGAGGTGTGCTATACACTGTGGACCCCCCCTCCTCTCCACTCCCCACTGTCTCATTCCCCTAACACAATTGTATTAGTATTAGGTCATCTATTACCTTTGTGTTAGAATAGGTATATTGGATTATTGCTTCTCCATTCTTGTGATGCTTTACTAAGAAGAATGTGCTCCACCTCCATCAGGTCAATACAAAAGATGTTAAGACTCTGTCTTTTTCAATGGCTGAATACTATTCCATGGTGCACATATACCCCAGTTTGTTAATTCATTCCTGAGTTGGTGGGCATTTAGGCTGTTTCCACATTTTGGTGATCATAAATTGAGCTATGATAAACAGTTTAATGCAAATGATCTTATGATAAAAGGATTTTTTCTTCTAGGTAGATGCCTAGAAATGGGATTGAAGAATCAGATGGGAGGTCTAAATTGAGTTCTTTAAGTATTCTCCAACTTCTTTACAAAAAGGTTGTATTAGTTTGTAGTCCCACCAGCAGTGAAAAAGTGTTCTTTTCTCTCCACCTCCATGCCATCGTCTGCAGCTTTGAGACTTTGTGATGGGGCCCCTTCTCACTGGGGTTAAGTGATATTTCAGGGGAGTTTTGATTTCAATTTCTCTGATGATTAGTCACAATGAGCATTTTTTCATATGTTTATTTGCCATTCATCTCTCTTCTTTAAAGAAGGTTCTATTCATGTCTTTTGCCCAGTGATATATGGGATTGCTGGGTCTTTTCTTGTTGATTAATTTGAGTTCTTTGTAGATCCTAGTTATCAAGCTTTTGTATGATACATAAGATGCAAATATCTTTTCCCATTCTGAAGGTTGTCTATTTGCTTTGGTTGTTGTTTCCTTAGCTATAGAGAAGCTTTTCATTTTAATTAAGTCTCATTTGTTTATTTTTGTTGTTGTTGCAATTGCCATGGAAGTCTTCTTCATAAAATCTTTCCCCAGGCCAATATCATCAAGTGTTTCCCCCACACTTTATTCAAGCATTTTTATTGCTTCATGCCTTAGATTTAAATCTTTTATGCACCTTGAATCAATTTTTGTAAGTGGTGAAAAGTGCAGGTCTAGTTTCAGTCTTTTACGTGTGGTTATCCAGTTCTCCCAGCACCATTTATTGAATAGGGATATTTGTGTTGTTCTAAGCCACAAAGTTTGTTATAATTTGCCACTGAAGGCATAGGAAACATCTATAGTAACTTAAAGTGTGGGCATGGATATGAGAAATTTTCAGAAAAAGTTGATGTTTGGCCACCCCAAGTGGAATAGTAAACCGGGGAGCTTATGGCAGGTCCACGGAGGCTGCACCCTCTTTAGAAACTCCGATCAACCATTTGGTGGCTTGGAGTCACTCTCAGTCAGTGGGGTCAGTAATTGGGAGAAGAAGCTAGAGCCTACTAGACATCTCTGCATCCGTATGGCAGTGTCTCCCATCACCATTACCCTCCAAAAGTAATGTTTCCTGGTTCACCTCTGCTTTTCAAATTTTGTGCAAGTTTCTTTCTTAGCCAAAGCTAACCACACATAAAAGGGAGTTTTGGAAAAGGTAACCCCAAACCTTAAACAGAAACGGTAACGCCAAGGTAACAAAACCAAACCCTGGGAGTTCACCTCCACAGCGCTCAGAGAGCTCACCCTTCAACACAGCTCAGAATCAAGCCCTACCCACACACTTACAGCTTCCAAAAAAATTTAGCTCCTCATTTTTAAAATAAGCAATTATGGACTATCAAACATCTGGGGAAAGTTTTGAACATGAAAAATAAATATAAAAGTCATGGGCATGGCTCGGCGCCTATAGCTCAACCGGCTAAGGCGCCAGCCATGTACACCTAAGGTGGCAGGTTCGAATCCCCAGCCCAGACCCTCCAAACAACAATGACAGCTGCAACCAAAAAATAGCCGGGTGCTGTGGCGGGCGCCTGTGGTCCCAGCTACTTGGGAGGCGGAGGCAAGAGACTCGCTTGAGCCCAGGAGTTGGAGGTTGCTGTGAGCTGTAATGCCATGGCATTCTACCCAGGGGGACAGCTTGAGGCTCTGTCTCAAAAAAAGAAAAAAAAAAGAACAATATTTATCATGATGCCAAGGGAAGACAATTTCATTTTTACATAAATGAGTGGGTGAGAACTTCTTTTGACTTACATGACTGAACGGTATTATGTGATAAGTACGGCTGAGAGATATTACTTCCTGTGCTCTCTAACCCTGAGGAAAGAGGATGAGATAACATCCACAGTCCCAGTGTAGATACTGTACTTTTCTAGGTTACAGTGCAAAAATGAAGCCACCAATATAGGCATGTGTATTTCTGTGCCTTACTTACATCATACACTATAAGCTGTGCATATTTCTTTTTTTTTTTTTTTTTGAGATATAATCTCACTATGTTGCCCTTGCTAGAGTGCCATGGCATCACAGCTCACAACAACCTCAAACTCTTGGACTCAAGACATTCTCTTGACTCAGCCTCCCTGGTAGCTGGACAACAGGTGTCCCCTACAATGCCCGACTAATTTTTTTGTTCTTTGTTTAGCAGGCTCTGCCTGGGTTCCAACCCACCAGCCACTATGCATTTGGCCCACACCCTAACCACTAAAGAAATACTTTAGGTAGTTAATGCCATCTTCTGTAAAAGTGCAAGCACTTCATCTTTGCTTCCTTTTTCTTGAGACAGTCTCACTTTGTCACCCTATGTAGAGTGCTGTGCTGTCACACCTCATAATAACCTCACATTCTTGGGATCAAGAGATTCTCTTGCCTCAGCCTCCCCAATAGCTGAGACTATAGGCACCTGCCACAACACCTGACGATTATATATAGAAGGGTCTTGCTGTTGCTCAGATTGGACTCAAACTCCTGATCTCAGGCAATCCACCTGCCGTGGCCTCCCAGAGTGCTAGGATTGCAGGTGTAAGCCTCTACTCCTGGCCATGTACTTCATCTTATTTGACACAGAACTGATGGAGCTTCCAGATGGAACCTAAAAAGCACGTATTCCCCTTCTTTGATAAAATCTAATGCAGACTTATCCATAATGGCAATCTTAGGTATTCACATTTTCCTATTTTATACAGGCACAAGAAAAACATTCGCAGTATTATAATACATAATGTATATATGTATGTGTATATATATATGTGTATATTATTATTATTATCATTTGGTAGAACATAAATTTACAGTTAAAATTTTTCAGGGGACATTAAGAGGCCCGGATGGAGACAATGGAAATAAAACTATGCTATACAGGTAAGGGAGTAGAAGTTTTCAGAGCCTCTTGAGTATTGTAAGAATAGGGCAAAAGAGTATTTGAAACTCATTAGGCAAGAACATCACAAGTAGAGAAGCAAAGGTTTGCAAGTTCTAAATACATGACACTGCAGGAGAAGTGGGCACAGCCCTGAACCTGGGACACATTTACCCGAGAAGCAATCATTTCTTTTTCCTTTCTTCTTTTTCATATCCTTCTCAGGTGAGATTATCTGGATATATTACACCTGTACCTGTAACAGTATGCCTTTAAAAACATCAGTTTGGAGTAGTGCCTGTGGCTCAAAGGAGTAGGGCACCAACCCCATATGTTGGAGGTGGCGGGTTCAAACCCAGCCCCAGCCCCCAAAAAAAAAACCTAAATAAATAAATAAATAAACGTCAATTTGACACCTTCAACTGCTACCACAATATCCAGAGGCAGAAGGATGATAAAGTATAGAAAAATATTGACCCTTTCCTGTTTTTTGTCAATGGACACATTCAGGAACAAGGAGGTTCTGAATATAGCGCAAAGTGTGAGTCACTTATTTCTTGACATTGGATATCCTATCCTGCCAATAACTTCTACTATGGCAATGAAAATAAGGGTCATGCTATCTTATCCATATTAAACCCAAGATGAGCAGGCCCTGTGACCTCCTTCTGGAAAAAAGACTAAACTCAAGTTTCATAAATACATCTGGGTGGCTTGGAGCCCATAGTGCAATGTTATGGTACTGGCCACATAGACCAAGGGCGGTGGGTTTGAACCTGGCCTGAGCCTGCTAAACAATGACAACTGCAACAAAAAAACAGCCGGGCATTCTGGTGGGTGCCTGAAGTCCCAGCTACTTGGGAGGCAGAGGCAAGAGAATCGCTTATGTCCAGAGTTTGAGGTTGCTGTGAGCTGTGATAAACAGCACTCTACCAATGGCAACATAGAAAGAATTTGTCTCAAAAAAATAAAGAAAGAAATGAATGAATGAATGAATAAATGTATCTGGAAGCCCTCATGCTTGACACTAGCCTAATCTAAGCATCACATGGAGACAATTAAAACCACATAGATTACACAACAGAGACTATTACAATCTTTGGGAAGGCAGAATCACAGTTGATGGGACTTCACCAACCTGGCTGTGGAACCCTAACAGGAAGCCTGAGCAGAGAACCACTTAGCTAAGCATTGCCTTTTAGGCTTTAATATGCACACAAGCCATTTGGTATTCTTGGCCACTCTAAGCATGTGATCCTGCAAGAGCAGAAGTTACACTGTCATAAAGCCAGTAACCATTTTTTTTATTATAATGGCTATGTATGTCCTTACTTATGAATTTCTGTACATTGAGTACACCTGAGGATCTCTACTTTCTCATTTGGGGGGTGGGCATTAACTATAGAACTAAGATTGCAGAATTCTCCACAAAGGAAAATGCCGAGCAGTTAGCCACCATTTCTGTTGTGGTCTAGTTGATGTCAGCCAGACTGTCAGATGCAAAGAAACCATTGCAACAAGATAGGCTGACCTACACATAGAAAGCTCCTACACATACTTCTCCCAAGCTCCTTATCACTGTCAGCACCTTTTTTGCTCAGCTAAGGAACATGAGGTGGTCCTTGCAACATTAGTCTGCAATCTCTTCATGTTACTGTTTTTTTTTTTTCTTTTTGAGATACTCTCACTATGTTGGCTTTAGTAGAGTGCTATAGCATCTCAGCCCACAGCAACCTCAAACTCTTGAGCTTAAGTGATTCTCTAGCCTCAGTCTCCCAAGTAGCTGAGACTACAGGCACTTGCCACAACTCCCGGCTATAATTTCTGCCCGGGCTATAATTTATGTTACTGTTGCAGTTATCATTGTTGCTTAGCTGGCCCAGGCCAGGTTCAAACATGCCAGCCAGGTGTATGTGGCCAGTGACAGACCCACTGAGCTATAGGGTGCTGCCAATTTCACAGGTTCTAAGTGGGTCTATAAAGTGGCTTAACAATTTCATGTATTACTCCTCTAACACCAAAGAAGCACTCAGCTAGAGAAGGAAACACAGCACAGAGTCCCTTCTGCTCAACATTTTTTTTAACAACACAAATATCTTTGGTTCAAGGAAGACCAAAAATCACATCTTTAAACTTAGCATTGTCTGCTGGCCCCTCAAAGTTTCCAGAGGTTAGAGAAGGCAGCCGTGTCTGAGGCAGGACCTGGATTCAGAATTTGGAACTTCTTGGAAACATGGTTATGTGCCTTCTGCACATTCATGGGAATTAGGGAAAAAGAAAAATGAGAAAGTGAAAATTCTCAGGTGCACTCAATAAAATGTACATCTGTAAGCCAAATTGATTTCCTGGGCCCCACAGTCTCTTGATCAGGTTTAGGTCTAAAGATACTAGGATAACTGAAAGACAGAGATAAAATGGCTGATTGTGGCCCTATGAAGATATTTCTGTAGAAATCGACAGTTTGTCCTCAAAGTCATCCCTAAAGTCACCATACATAGGGAATATGGGAAAAGGAAGCTAAATGGACCTTTACAAAATATTCATTGCAAAAAAAAAATTTTTTTTTTTTTTGAGACAGAGTCTCATTATGTCACCCTCAGTAGAGTTCTGTGCCGTCACAGCTCACAGCAAACTCTAACTCTTGGGCTGAAGTGATTGATTCTCTTGCCTCAGCCTCCCAAGTAGCTGGGACTACAGGTGCCCACCACACACCCAGCTATTTTGTTGTTGTTGTTGTAGCTGTTGTCATTGTTGTTTAGCAGGCCCGAGCCAGGCTCAAACCCGCCAGCCTTAGTGTAGCCCTACTCACTGAGCTATGGGTGCCAAGCCCTGACAGCACCATTTCTCATATATAGTTCACCCTAAATTCACCGTGTAACTGGAAAGCACATTTGTGTTTGCTAGTTGATGATATTCAGAAGAAAAGAAGTTTATGTCTACAGGATGAAAGATTTGGAGCCAGGTGCCTTTTAAAGGCAGGTCCTACACGACATCAGAAACTTTGGCAAAGGTTGCTATCTTTTCAACTATTTATAATTCAAAATCATAACACCTGGGTCCTAGAAAAACATAGTCCTGAATTTAAAAAAAGACAAAAGTCTGTTTATCTGCTAAAATTATTTACATATTTTTCAAAGAGGCAGAGTAAACATTTACACACAAAATATTCTAAATTAAAATCTTTAAGCAGAAGGAAGAGAGTAAAATCTTTCTCTTCATATTCAACTTGGAGTATTCAGTCTGGTATTTCTCTTTTATATTTACTCTTGCAACAGACAGGTGGAGGGCCACTTTCCTGAACTCATGGTCTAATTCCAGGAGGCAAAGAGTTAAGCTGTCAGAGAAGTGACCTAAGCCACACTGTGTACTCAAAAGAGGGTTGGTTTATGGGAAAGAAAATAATCAGAAGACAGGTGGTAACATGGACCCATGGGTGGACAAACTGTAGAGCTTGTGGAAATATTGGGTGAGGCTGTAAAAGAAACTAAGAATCTAAGGAACAATTCCTTATGCAAAAGCAAAGGTGGATGAGTCGAACCCAGAGGATGAGTCATTGAAGACCCGTTTCCAAATAAATAGTTCTTACTAACAATAGGTATCATTCAGACCCTCATAAAAAGGTAAAAGTTCTCAGGATCCTAAAAGCACTGTCATCAAAGATCATTCATAAAGGCATTCCTGGCTGGGGTCCCATAAGCAAAAACACAAAAATCTATAAGTCTAGCTCCTAAAACTAAAACCTGCTTCATTACATACTAATAATGTTTACCACAACTTTATCTTCCTGGGTATAGAAGAAGGACAAGATCAATTCCTCTTCTACATACTCAGGGACATCTACTCAATCAATTCTTCCTTCACTCTCTTTTTCTGTTCAGACATTCACATAATCCTATGCAAAATGTAAATTTCCTAAGCTTCAAAAGAAGGTAACCATTATATCTCAGTCCCCATGGATCTACTACTTTTTCCTTCTGTATGCCTTGTCATGTTTTGTTGGAAGCCGAATGGCGCCAGAGTACCACCCATCCCCACCCTCGAAATTATGCTGACCTTTGTCAAGCAAAGAGCTGTTTGTGTAAAAACAGTGTTTCAAGAAAAGCCACAAAATATTCCAGGCACGTCGTCAGCGC
>CAUYTI010149965.1:0-24515 GCA_963575145.1 Galago senegalensis | reverse complement strand
TTTTTTTTTTTTTTTGAGACAGAGCCTCAAGCTGTCCCCCTGGGTAGAGTGCCATGGCATTACAGCTCACAGCAAACTCCAACTCCTGGGCTCAAGCAAGTCTTCTGCCTCCTCCTCCCAAGTAGCTGGGACCACAGGTGCCCACCACAACGTCCGGCTATTTTTTGGTTGGAGCCGTCATTGTTGTTTGGCGGGTCCGGGCTGGGGATTCGAACCCACTACCTTAGGTGTACGTGGCTGGCGCCTTAGCTGGTTGAGCTAAAATTCATTGAATTCTTGAGAGAATTTTTAAAATGCTCTTTTAATATCTAATTTCCAAATTTGCCTTCATTTTTTTAATCTTATTTACAATCCAAATTGTGAATTAGATTACTAAAATCTCAGCCATGTTACTGAATGGGATCTTTAGTCTGTAATGTCCTTCCTTGGGGAGTTAATCTACCTTGCTTAATTATGTTACCAGAGTTTTTTCACTGATTCCACCCATGCTTATTTTAGAATGTTTGGCAAATGATCAGATTAGGATAAATTGGCTTGGGGGGTGCCAGGATTAGTGATTAACTAGCTCTTTCCCAAAAGCTGGGATTGGTTTATGAAACTTTTCTTGTAGAGCTTTGTGAAGGATTCTACAGGGCTACACCCTGAGAATCTGGGAGACTGCTTGGTTTGGTCGGGCTAGGTGGCTGTGTCATGTTTTCAGCTAGTCTCTGTCCTACCCTTGTGAATCAGTTACTCTGGTTTGAAGACTCAGCTGTGGATAAACACCAGTAGTTATGTCAACCAACCCTCCAAAGGCAATAAATGGAAAAAGAAAATAAAAACTTCCCCCAACCATAAATTCAGGGTGCCACTTTGAATAGTTCTCTAGTCATTGGCCCAGTTTCAGAGGTCCAAACCAATTGTCCCTGTCAGCACTTGTCTCAGGTGAGAGAGTTCAAAAGGTCTTCAGCAATTACATAGTAGAAATGTGCTGGCATCTCAAATAGGACTTACTCCTGTGCTCTGTGAGGACAAAGGGAATCACGGAAAAATTACTCTGGGAAGGTTTATGACTCCTTACCCACATTGCACCTCTGTCACACCCCATCCCTGGTAACCCCAAAGGTCTGTGACCCAGTTCCCAACATTATGAAGATGCTCCAAGAATTTACACCTGGCTGATTGACAGAGAGATTTATGTTTCCTAAGCCAGTCCACTGCTCTATGCCAGAATCCAGTAAGGGGAAGTGAGGCCTGACAACCTTGGGTACTTCATGAAAACTAGAATGTTCACTCAGTTCCAGCCCAGTCTCTCATTGATTTTTCTTGCAGAACAGAAGAAAACAATTTCTCAGAATTTGAATTTGTCTGTGCTATCTTGCCTCTGTAGATTAGACCCTGATTTAAGCTGAAGTTTTTGTTGTGGCAGGCAGAGTTAGAGCTCACACTGAGCTGTCAGGTCCAGCCTCTGCCTGCCTGCTTTTGTCTAGCTGTGTTTCCCTGAGGGCCAGGTGCCTCTTAGGGTCAGTAAAGCAATTCTCTGCCTCAATCCTCTGGCTGTGCATGGAAGTCTGATAGCTCAGCACGTGCATATTCTATTCCTCTGCTACGTCCAGGCCACTGTCCTTTCCTCACTAGGCCTGCACTAACATCCAGTTCCATTCTGCCAGTGGCTGTCACCTGAGAAGATGCCCAGCTTTCTGGGTTGCCAAGAGAAACAGGGCATGTCTTTCAGAAATAGCCCCATGGGTAACAGCCCTATTTTTCTCGTTACTGCAGCTTTTGCTCTGAACCTCAGGGAATTGCCTCTCCTGTATGGTTCCCTCTTAGGTGATTGCCCTGTCCTTACTCCCATTCTGCAGAATCAGCACACACCAATATCAGTTCTCAATCTGTCCACATTTCTCGAGAAAGTGACCAAGAGTCTGGATTTCATGGGTGACAGGCTTCAAGACCTCAGTGTGAGAGTGGAGAGGAGTCTGGGAGTTCGGAACTGTAGGTAGAAATATAAACAGTTTTATACAGTTTTATGCCTAACAGAAGAGTACCATGGCACCCTAGTGAGGGTAGGAGTTCCAGTTTTTATAGGATCTCTCCCGTGGTATACAATGGGAGAATGTTTAAAGTCTGCTCACTTGTTTGTATAAAATATACAGTGAGGTATTCTCATGGATGAAGGAACTCCCATTTGCTTTACAATGTATTTTTTACCTTTTGTTTGTACAGTTGGGGCCTCAGCTCACAACAGCAGGGTTGTTGTGTGTTCGTCAACTTTCTCTCTTGGCTCAGTTTCAAACTATCAAGTAACTTAACTTTCTAAACTTCTCTCTTTTAACTCACCTTTTGCATGAGACCCTTTGTCAAAATCTGACTCCAGTCCACCATATTGGCTCCACCCTCTGTTTTCCTTCCTTGAAAAAATACACACCCACATGCTCAGACATTGTAGTTTAGTCTCATGTGCTCCCTGAGGTACATGGCCCTAAGATGGAATTAGATTACTCTGAGAACATGCCTGATGTTGCAGAAAAGCAGACACATTCTCACAAAGGATTATCCTGGAAGGCCACACTGTGTCAGTCATGTTGGGCTAAACACTTGTTGATGCAGTGGGCAGTTGCACTTTGCTCCTTTTTCCTCATTAACATAATAGTTGTTAGGCTTAGCTTAAGGAAGTGGGCTAATGAAACAGACAAACTGGCACCATTTTGATTTTGACCCAAGTAAAATGTTCCAAATTTGTATTTTTATCAACTGTTTATGTGCTCAGCAGTAATTGTACTGAATTGGAATCTTTATTGCAGCTTCCTTGATCTTACTTTGCTGTCTTCACTGTGTAATATCTTAAACATTTATCAGATTTTCCAGAGTATATAAAAGAATCAATAAAAGATAGGAAGTTACTGATGCTGGAGCAAATTTATTCTCCCATTCCCAATTATTTATCTGATCTGCTGTGCTTTTCTCTGCATCACTGACCAGTTAGCTTCAAAAACAGTAACACTTCTATAAAACAGGCTTCTTTCAGATGATAGCTGTCTCACTGAAGGTTCCCTCTTGAATTCTAGTGAGGCACTTTGCCCTGTAGTGTAGGCCATACATGTAGTGATTTATAATGATCATAGGAAATGTCAGCCTATCTGGAAATTTTTCTGAATCTTAAATTCCATGTGACATGTGTCTAAACTTTTGGCTTATTGGCCACAATGAGTGTTGAAGAGCTGTGATGAATCACATGCATAATACAGAATGCCTAATGAAACCTGATAAGGATAAAAGAGATTTGTGCATAGTTTTGGTGATCTCTTTTCTCAGATAGGTAAAAAGACTTGACATTCTTCCTATGTGTCACTGAGGTCTGAAGAATGGATAATCGTCAAAGTCCACAATCAGCTCATTTCTTATACAGAGCTCAATGAATTAGCCCTTGCAGGACTACAATACTTCAGTGCTATGGTCAGCCAAATGGGGAAGATCCCCTGAGCTTGCATTGTAGAGAAAAGACTGAGCAACAGAAAGACAACTTCTGTCCTGATCTTCCATTGGGTTTCTTCTCAAATAGAAAGGGTAGTTAAGTATTGTATTACTTACCTATAGTTTCAGATACTCCAGAAATTGAGGTAGGGGATCAATTCAACAGAAGAGTTGGATGTCAATGTGTGCAACAATGAGGTCATGGACAATGTATCCTGAGGAACAGAATGACAGTTCTTCTCAGAAAAAAATTAGTAGAGGAAGAGAAAGAGAGAGAGAATAAAGAAAGAAAAAAGAAGAAGGAAAGAGGAAGAGAGAAATTAAGAAAGAAAGAAAGAAAGAAAGAAAGAAAGAAAGAAAGAAAGAAAGAAAGAAAGAAGAAAGAGAGAGAAAGAAAGAAAGAAAGAAAGAAAGAAAGAAAGAAAGAAAGAAAGAAAGAAAGAAAGAAAGAAGGAAGGAAGGAAGGAGGGGGAGGAGTATGATGTGTAATAGGTACCAGCCTCGGACAGAAGCTCCCATACAAAGAGAAGAATAAAATACAGAAAATAACAAATAAATTTGAAGACTAGGTTCCCAGCTAAGAGGGAAGAGTAATATCTGCAGGGCAACTTTGCTGAGGCAAGTTGTGAGTCCCAGAAAGTAATCTACAGGTACATAGTAAATGCCAAAGGAAGAGGGTCTGTCCCCTCCCCAAAGAAAGTTGTTTTTTCTTTGTTTTCTTCTGTGATTTTCCTAAAGGCAAGTGGTGAACTGAGGACATACTGTCTCACCCCATGTGTGAGAGCTACAGAATAAGGGGTCTACTCCCTTAAAGGAACCCTGCTGAGACTCCAAACACCCTTTAGCCAGACATAAAAATCAAACTAATGTTTCATTGTCATTTTGAAATACCAGTTCACCCTTCTCTCTGTGACAGCAGAGAAAGTGAGAAGAGGACAAAGAACTGTGGCCCCCAAACTTGCTGGACCAAGCACCTTGTCCTGACTCTGCAGCCACAGAACTGCTTGAGTTGTGTGTTTCCCATGCAACTGCTGCTTCTCCTCTACCCCTGGGAACCCCAACTGTGTGCCCTGATGTCTGTTTAACACACACATACCATATTGGCTGCTGTTGCTTTGTGGCTCCCTCTGGGGCACAAAGAGGATTACTTGACATACACGTACCCTGAGGTGGCCACTGCTTGGCCATAGCAGCAAGTGGAGGGTGCTCAGGAATGATTGACCCATAGGACCCCTTCACACTCTCCGCTGGAAGGTGGCTGCCTCCCCTCACCCGGGACATCCAAGACAGTTTACCCATGAGTCCCCGGCACAATGGCAGTCGCCCAGCCTCTGACCCAGGGTAACTAAGCACTGAGGATTTTTCAACCCATGTGGCTGCTGTCACTTGTCCACCACCTCCTGGCACCCAAGAAGGACAAACCAAGGACTGATTGATCCCTGTGTCCCAATGCATCTGTTGCTGCATGGCCACCACCCCCAGGCACCCAAGTGGGACATGAAGAGGAGGTTTTGACCCTGTGTCCCCCACACGGATGCTACCACTTGGTAACATCACCCAGCACCTGCATGGGGTGCCCCAGGACTGATCAACCAATGTGTTCCTGGGACAGCAGTCTGCCAGCCGAATAACTGCCAGAAGGGAGTCAGTTGATAAGAAACTACACAGGCATGGTGATACCAGAAGGTGAAGAGCAACAGCTATAAAAGCTAGAACAATAAGATTAACTCCCCTGAGGCTTTTCTGGAGAGACACGCCATATCTCTCCTGGCAACCAGAGGAATCCAGTATATTCTCTAGTAGGAAACATAGACTGAACAGTTTTTGGATGGTATCCAAACAGTGAAAATTCACCATCGGTTGGAATCAGCAGAAAAATACTGGTAATCAAAATAACCAGAGTAGATCAAGTCACCCAAGGAAGGATGGGGCAGAAGCAATTGAAGATCCCATCAACAAACAGGAGGCAGAGATGACAAATCTACTTCAGAATCTGGATAGCAAATAAGATTAACAGATTGAAGGAAAGGAGGGAATTAGGATTTTAAGAAATTATTCAAAAGAGGCCTAAAGAATTCAATGATTTCAAAGATAAAATGAACAAAAGATTTTGAAACATTGATGCAAGATTTTGCTGCCCTCAAACATCTGAAAAATACAGTAGAATACCTTGATAACAGAATAAACAGGCAGAAGAAAGGCTCTCTGACATTGAAGACAAAGCTTTTGAGTGAGCCCAAGAGCTCAAAGATGAAAAGAAATAAAGATAAAAAATGGATCTTTTTCTCAGAGAGATCTGGGATAATTAGAAAAAAAAACTAATATTCACCTTGTAGGAATCCCTGAAAGTGATGAAGTTGATTCACAAAACACAGAGGATTCTATTCATGAAACTGTTTAAGAGAAATTTCCAGACATTCCAAGAGATTCTAAAATTCAGATAGCAAATAGTTCCAGAATCCAAGCATGACTCAACATGAATAAGACATGTCCTAGGCACATCACAATTAATTTCACAAAAGTTAATATGAAAAAGAAAATTCTAAAAGCAGTTAGACATTAGAAAACCATAACTAACAAGGGGAAGGGTATTAGAATGAGTGCAGATCTCTCAATAGAACCTTTTACACTAGAAGAGTCTGGTCATTGACTTTTAATCTCCTAAAACATATTAACTTCACACCCAAGATCCTATATCCAGCTAAATTGAGTTTTATCTATGATGTAGAAATTAAATATGTTAACAACATTCACATGTGGAAGAAGTTTGTCATAACTAAGCTAGTTCTTCAGTAAATTCACAAACCTATCCTCCATAATGACCACTGCAATCCTCCACCACAAAGGAGAACTCACTCAGAAACTTTTCATCAAATTTCAACTTCCACAGTGGTGAAAGGATTAAAAAAATCTACTGGACTTTACAGCAACTTGATGCCCAAAATTTAACCAGGCTTAACAATAATTTCAATCAACGTGAATGATTTAAATTGTCCTCGAAAGAGGCACAGATTATCTAATTTGTGGTACAGAAACTAAGACTGGACATCTGTAATATTCAAGAATCGGATCTTACTTCAAAAGAAACATATAGACTCAGAGTGAAGGGATGGTTAACTGTATTAAAGACAAATGGAAAGCAGAAAAGAGCATGTGTCACAACTTCATTTTCAGATACAGTAGGGTTTAAACTAACAAAAGTAAGTATAAAGATAGCCATTTTAAATTTGTTAAGGGTAATACTCAATATAATGAGATCTCAATTATCAGTATCTATACACCCAAGCAGAATGCATCTGAATTCATAAGAGGTACTCTTACAGGCAAGAGCACCTTCATTTCTCTGAGCTCCATCATAGTCACTGATTTTAACACCTTTGGTAGTGTTGGATGGATCCTCCCAAAAGCTAAGCAAAAATATTGGATAGATACTCTAACAAGCATTAACACCCTAATTTCTCTGAGCACCATAATAGTCAGAGATTTTAACACACCTTTGGCAGTGTTGGATAGATACCCCAAGAAGCTTAGCAAAGGAATTTTATATCTTAATTTAGCTATTCAACTTTTTGACATAACAGACATCTACAGAACATTTCATCCTAACAAAACTGAATACATATTTTTCTCATTAGTCCATGGAACATACTACAAAATTGATCATGTCTTAGGTCATAAGTCTAACCTCAGTAAATTTAAAAACATAGAATTTATTCCATTCATCATTTTGAACCATTGTGGAATAAATTCAAACTCAGTAACAACAGGAAATTTGATTCTCATATAAAAACATGGAAGCTAAATAACCTTATGCTGAATGATACATGGGTCAGAGATGGGATCAAGAAGTAAATTACCACATTTTTGCAATGAAACGATAATGAAGACCTCAGTTATCAGAACCTCTGGGATACCACTAAGGTAGTCCTAAGGGGGAAATTTATAGCTTTGCAAGCTTTACTCAAGAGAATGGAAAGATAGGAAGTTAACAACTTAATGAGACATCTCAATCAACTGAAAAAGGAAAAACATTCCAATTCCAATTCAGCAGAATAAAAGAAATAACAAAAATTAGAGCATAATTAATTGAAATTGAAAACAAAAGAATTATACAACAGATCAATAAATCAAAAAGTTGTTTATTTGATAAGGTCAATAAAATAGGTAAACCTTTGACCAAACTAACCAAGAAAAAAGAGTAAAATCTCTAATCTCATCAATCAGAAATAGTAAAGATAAAATTGCTACAGACTCCTTAGAAATTCAAAAACTTCTTGATGAATATTACAAGAAAATTTATTCCCAGATATATGAAAATCTAAAGAAAATAGACCAATATTTGGAATCATGCCACCTCCCAAGACTTAGACAGAATGAAGTGGAAATTTTGAACAGGCCTATCTCAAGTTATGAAATAGCATCAACTATACAAAATCTGCATAAAAGAAAAGTCTGGGACCAGATGGCTTTATGTCACAATTCTAGCAAACCTTCAAAAGAAATTAGTACCTATATTACCCAATATCTTCCGAAATATAGAAAAAGTCAAAATACTACCCAACAGATTCCATGAAGAAAACATCACATTGATCCCGAAACCAGGAAAAAGACAAGAAAAGAAAATTATAGACCAAAATCACTAATGAATATCAATGTGAAAACATTCAACAAAATCCTAACAAACAGAGTCCAGCAATACATCGAACAAAGTCTGCACCACGGTCAAGTGGGTTTTATCCCAGGATCTCAAGAATGGTCCAATATACATAAATGTATAAATATAATTCATCACATAAACAAATTAAAAAACAGATAATATGAATCTCTTAATGATCCATAAAAATCTTCTGATAATATCCAGCATCCCTTCATGATCAGAACACTTAAGAAAATTGGTATAGAAGGGACATTTCTAAAAATGATAGAGGCCATCTACAGCAAACTCACATTCAATATTGTATTGAATGGAGTAAAATTGAAATCATTTCCACTCATATCAGGAACCAGGCAAGGTTTCCCATTCTCTCTATTTCTTTTTATCATTGTAATGGAAGTTTTAGCCATCACAAATAGGGAAGAAAAGACAATTAAGGGCATCCATATAGGATCAGTAGAGATTGAACTTTCTTTTTTGCTGATGATAACATTGTATATCTGAAAAACACCAGGTATTTGACTACAAAATTCCTATAAGAGATCAAGGAATACAGCAACATCTCAGGTTACAAAATCAACACACATAAATCTGTAGCCTTTATACACACCAACAGCAGCCAAACTGAAAAAAATAGTCAAGGACTCTATTCCATTCACAGTAGTGCCAAAGAAGATGAAATATTTGGGAGTTTAGCTAACAAATATGCTAAAGATCTCTATAAAGAGAACTATGAAACTCTAAGGAAAGAAATAGCTGACAATGTTAACAAATAGAAAAAAAAATACCATGCTCTTGGCTGGGAAGAATCAACATTGTTAAAATGTCAATACTACCCAAAGCAATGTATAATTTATTGCAATCTCTATTAAAGCTCCACTGTCATGTATTTTAAAAATATTGAAAGAATAATACATCATTTCAGATGGAATCAGAAAAAAACCTCGAGTAGCCAAGACATTATTAAGAAATAAAAAACAAAGCAGGAAAAAGCATGCTACCAGACCGCGGATTATAATATAAATCCATATTGATTAAAACAGCATGGTACTGGCAGAAAAAATATAGAGGGAGATGTATGGAACAGAATAGAGATCCTAAAAATGAATCCATCGTTAACTGATATGTGAGAATCCAATTAAAAATACTGAGTGGGGAAAAGATTCCCTATTTAACGAATGCTGGTAGATAAACTGGCTGGCAACCTATAGAAGACTGAAACTGGACCCACACTTTTCACCATTATCTAAGATAGACCCCCACTGGATTAAAGACTTAAACTTAAGAAATGAAACCATAAAGATACTGGAAGAAAATGTAGGAAAAACACTTGAAAAAATCAACCTGGGGGGATATGTTAGGAGGAGGAGCCTCTGGGCAATTGAAGCAAAATCAAAAATACACTAGTGGGACCTCATCAATATAAAGAGCTTCTGCACAGACAAGAACAGAGTAAGGAATTTAAGCAGACAGCCCTCAGAATGGGAGAAGATATTTTCAGGTTATGTCTCTGACAAAGGTTTTATAACCAGAACCCATAGAGAACTCAAATGTGATCCCATATCAGCGTGGTCAAGGGACTCTAAGAGAAATTTCTCTAAAGAAGATAGGCAAATGGCCTACCAATATATGAAAAAATGCTCACCATCTTTAATTATCAGATCAATGCCTATCAAAACTACTTTGAGAAATTACCTACCTCTAGTAATATTAGCCCATATCACAAAATCCAAAAACTAGAGATTCTGGTATGGATGTGTAGAAATGGTAACACTCCTACACTGCTGGTGGGAATGCAAACTAATATGTCCCTTTTAAAAAGATGTCTGCAGAACACTTGGAGAACTAAAAATAGACCTGCCATTTGATACTGCAATTCCTTTATGAGTTATATGTTTGGAAAACACAAGAAGACCAAAAACCTCATTACAACAAAATATTTGTATCAGAAGTTTATTGTAGCCCAATTCATAATTGCCAGGTCATGGAAGAAGTCTAAGTGCCCATCAATCCACGAATTGATCAATAAAGTATGATGTATGTACACCATGGAATACTATGTAGCCATAAAGAAAGATGGAGACTTTACCTCCTTCACGATTATATGGATTGAGCTGAAAAATATTCTTCTTAGAAAAGTATCACAAGAATGAAAGAAAAAATATCCAATGTACACAGAACTATTAGGAAACTAATTTATAGCTTTCATATGAAAGCTATGATTAAATTATAACCGAAGAATATGGGGAGGGGAAGGAGGAGGGGAGACTATGGGGTGGATGTATGGAGGGAGGGTGATTGTAGTGATCACCTCTATGTACCTTTATTTTACAAGGGTACAAGTGAATTTTTCTTAAAGTAGCATATAAATGTCTTAACACAATGATTACGAAAATGACATAAAGGCTATGTTAACCAGTTTGATGGAAATATTTAAAATTGTATATGGAAACACCACACTGAACCCCATGATTGCATTAATGTACACAGCTAACATTTAATAAAAAAGAAAATAAATAAATAAATAAATTTTGCTAGGTTCACTTTCCAAAAGTGAAATTATGTGGAAAGTTCATTTGGCAGGTAGAATCCAAGACTACATAAAGGGTAGATTTCTTGTGTTCCCAGGGTAGGGAGGTAACATTGAGTAAGGACAAGGTTATTTTCCATTGATTCCTTAGGAGACTGCCAGTTGATATGATGGGTAGCATTTGTACTGAGATGTCTGGTTCCTTTGTTGGACTGATTGGGGCAAGAGGATATTGGTTCAGGTTGAAATGTGCAACAGAAAGGGTCGAGTGTATACTCTGGATATTTTAGTGTGTATTGAAAATCATGACTTGAGACCAGAATTCACTGTGTGGGCAGTTTAGAGTGAGGACAAGAATCTACTATACCAAAGTGTCAAAAATTCTCTGTATTGGCATTTTATAGTAACTACAAGTATCTAAGATAACAAAGTTTCAGAGATTTATAAAATCTTAAGAGTTGACTAGTGGGGATGTAGGGAAAAAAATTTCCTATGAGAGAATAATTTCTCCTATTGACATCTAATCTAGGTGAAAATTTTCTACACTACTTCTATGGTAAATTAAAAAAAAATAGTCAGGTGTTGGGATGTGCACCTGTAGTACCAGCTACTCTGGAAGCTGAGAGAAGAATGTCACCTAAGCCCAAGATTTGGAGAAAGTAAGAAAGAGAAAAAGAGAGAGAGAGAGAGAGCAATTTTACAAGGCACAATTTTCTAGGAAAATTGTGAGTAAAATTCAGTAGGCAGATGGATTCCAGGAATACAGAAAGGAAGAGATTTATTGTGGTTCCTGTGAGTGGGAGGAAACTATGAGTCAGGACATATTCTTTTGTAGTTGGTTCCTTAGGAGACTGCCAGTTGATCTCATGGGTAGGGCTCACCAAGAGATGTCTGGTTTCTGGTCTTAGACTGATTAAGGCAAGTGGATATTGGCACAGATTGAAAAGTGCAACACAAGGGGTGGAGTGTATAATCTAAATATTTTAGTGAGAATAAAAATACCTGATTTGAGTCAAGAATTCTCTGTATTGGCATTTTATAGTGACTACAAGAATCTAAGATACCAAAGGGTCAGAGTTGTGTAAAATCGAAGTCTTGTCTAATAGAGGTTATAGAAACTAAATTCCCCTATAGTGAATCATTTCTCCAGTTCACTTCAAATGTAGAGGAAAATTTACAACACTAGATCTGTGGTCTAAATTAAAATAATGGCTAGTCTTCTTGTCATTCACTTGTAGTCCCAGCTAGTCAGGAGGCTGAATCAGGAAAATTGACTGAGCCTAGAAGGTGGAGTTTGCTGTGTTCTGTAGAAGCCACACAAGTTTACTGAGTGTGACAAATAAAGTCTTTGTCTCTGTTAAAAAAATTAAAATAAAATCTAAATATGAGGAATAAGTGCAATAACAATGGTTTTCTCCATTTATTTCTTGAGAAAGAGTCTTCTTTTCTCATTTTTTGTAGAGGACCCTGGAATCTTAGCTCACAGCAAACTTGAAGATATTCCGTCAGCTGGTAAGTAAGGAGCATGCATAAGATGTGACCTTTTTTTATTCTTCAGAGATGGGTATCTCACTAGGGCTGAGGCTTGTCTCCAATTCAGAATTTCAGAAAATCCAACAGAATAGGTGTCCTAAATTGCCAAAATGAGTGGTATAAGAACCACTGCTGGCCACAAAACCTAGTGTGAGAAATATCCAATCTTTACTGTGGAAATGGTGGCACACCATAATGATGTAGAGTTTGAAAATCGTCCCAACCAATCTTCAACAAAAAATAGCTGGACATTGAGGTGGGTGCTGTAGAACAACCTACTGTGGAGGCTGAGGCAGAAGATCCACATAAGCCAAGGAGTTTGAGGTTTCAGTGAGCTGTGAAGGGACAGAACTCTACTCAGAATGATGATTTGAAACTCTATCTGAAAAAGAAAATAAAAGAAAAATGAGCATCCTATTTAAAAGTCTCTATGAAGTTTTACCATCTGGAATGCAGCTTGAGTCTCACTGCTGTAAGAAGTCTCAACTTCTGTGTTGCCTAGTGAGAGCAATCTCAGCCATTAATGTAAGCAATAAGGCACGAATGATAGATCATTACTCTCTCTGTGTAAGAAAGGCTAAGAAATGTCCTGAATCAAACATTTGCAGTACACCAGTTGAAGTGAGGAGAAAAGTCTAGCAGCTTTCTTTGATTTGAAGTCTAGATCACATGACTTTCCATAATGAAGTTACTACATGGTCACCATGGATGAGGTTACAATGGGTGTTTCCCTGGGATGTATTTTTTTTTTTTTTTGCTAGAGCTGGCTTTGAACCCACCAACCTCTGGCATCTGAGGCCAACGCCCTACTCCTTTGAGCCACAGATGCCGCCCTTGACTACTATATTTAACGTTAATGTTAGTCCTACTAAGCATTCATTGATGTCCCAGATTTTTGTTGGCTTTTAACTGTTACAAAGGGTAGGGTTCTTATCTCCACACTCAATTCCTACTTCCTAAGTTTTGTTTTGTAACCATGGCCAAGGGATTCAACAACCTGTCCTTTCTTTTTCAAGTCCAAATTGGTAATAAAATGGAAGGGTGTAGTTTATATCTAGTCCTGCCCTGGGATGTTACAGAACAAGAAATTGAGCCGAATTATTGACAATGATTTGTCAGATCTAAATGGTAAATCATACAATGCCCAGTTGTTCTTTTAATGATGTTTTACATCTTTTCTCTATAATAGATTGTTTTGATGATTTGGCATCTCAATGAAGATTCCCTCCAGTAATCTGATTAGGCACTGCATTGTGTGTCCAGTACTATACTCCATGTCTGCAGTTATTTATTTATTTATTTATTTATTTATTTATTTATTTATTTATTTATTTTGAGACAGAGCCTCAAGCTGTCCCCTTGGGTAAAGTGCTGTGGCATTACAGCTCACAGCAACCTCCAACTCCTGGGCTCAAGGGAGTCTCTTGCCTTCGCCTCCCAAGTAGCTGGGACCACAGGCGACCGCCACAACGCCCAGCTATTTTTTGGTTATAGCCGTCATTGTTGTTTTTGGCGGGTCTGGGCTGGGGATTCCAACCCGCCACCTTAGGTGTACATGGCTGGCACCTTAGCCGGTTGAGCTATAGGCGCCGAGCCCATGTCAGCAGTTATTTATGATGATCATGGGAAATATCAACCTATCTTGAAATTTCCACCAATCATGAATTACATGCTAGATGTTTATAAGCTTTTGGCTGCTTAAACACAATGCACAATGTTGAAGAGTTATGTTGTGTCACATGTATAATACACACTAACTAATGAAACCTGATAAAAATAAAATATATCTATGCATAGTTGTGATGATCACCCACCACAGAAATGTAAAACAGTCCTGACATACTGCCTATGATTCACCAAGGTCTGAGGGTTGGACAATCCTCAATATCTCTTATAAGCTTATTTCTACAGTAGAGCTCAATGACTTTTCCAACACATAACTACAATAATTTGATGCAAAGGGCAGTCAAATTGGGCAGGTACAGTGAGCTCCTGTGTTAGAGACAAGGCTGAGCAACACAAAGACAATGGCTAGAATACAAGCTAATAGACAAATGGCTACTAAGCATAAGAAAAAATGCTCATCATACCTAATTATTAGAGAAATTAAAATTAGAACCATCCTGACATATCATCTAACCCTGGCAAGAATAGCCTTTATCACAAAATCTCAGAACTGTAGGTGCTGGTACAGATTTGGAGAGAAATTCTTTTGGAGAGGAATGCTTTTACACTGCTAGTGAGACTCCAAACTAATACAACCTTTTTGGAAGGAAGTATGGAGAAGCCTTAAAAAACTCCACCTAACCCTCCCATTTGATAGTGCAATCCCATTTGGGGGCATGTATCGGGGAGGGGGGACAACAACAAAAACTTTTATTTTAAAGACACTTGTACCAGGCTGTTTATTGCAGCCCAAACTACAATAGCTAAAATTTGGAATCAGCCTACATGTCCTTCAACCCAGGAATGCATGGTAAGCTGTAGTATATGTATACCATGGAATATAATTCAGCTATCAAAAATAATGGAGATTTTACAGCATTTGTACTAACCTGGATGGAGATGAGACACATTATTTTTAGTGAAGAATCACAGAAAAATATAAGAAAGAATCCTGTCAATTCGACTTAGATATGAAGACCACTAATGACAATTAATGACATGGTAAGACATGTGGGAAAGGGAGAACAGACAGAGGAGACAAGAAATGTGGGCAAAGAAATAAAAAAGAAAATATTGACTAATTCTCAAATAAATTGTACTTAATTATGACCAAAGTACATGATCTAAACCTTAGTTATTAATTCTACATGGTAATAAGTTTTTTTTACCATACTACATCCTCATTTATAAGTGAAATAAGTTTGTAATGTCCCTTTTATAGTAATATATTTTATTCAGTTTTAATATCAGGTGTATCCAGATAAAGTAGAATGATTTTGAAGTATTTGTTTTACTATCAATATAAGATTTGACATAAATTGTTGTTTTGAAATGATCTTTTACTTTTATTTACAATATTAGTTCTTTATTTTTTTTGAGACTTTGGAAAAAATAATAAGAATTTAACTGATTGAAGTATTCTATAATAAACATACTTATATATAACAAAGTGAATGTTACATACTTTTCATTTTTAATATTATTAATGCTGAATTTTTTGTTGCACCATCGTCTGCTTAATTTTCTGAATGTATTTAACTTCATCAATTCCTTATAAAATTTTTGTTCTTATTCCTTATGTTAAATATTTTTATTTCATTTAATTTAGGCTTTTAAGGTCTATGAAATAAAATTAGAAAAATAAATGAATAAAATAAGTAGATTAATGAATAGCTAAATAGAAAGAGTGCACACACACACACAAAAAAGTGGATTGCCTTTTCCACACTCAAAGTTTGCTTCCTAAATTTTGTTTTGCAATCTTGGCCAAGATATTGAACAACTCATCCTTTCCTTTTCAAGTCAAAGATCTATAATCAAGTAGAAGTGTGTGATTTATACAAAGTACTGCCTTAGGATGTTACAGAACAAGAAGTCAAACCAATGATCTGACAATGATTTGACAGACCTAAATCATATGTCATACAAATCCCAGTTTTATATTCATAATGTTTTTCTTCTTACTCTAGAATAAGCTTGCTTTGAATGGTATGTGTCTCACTGACGGTTCCCTCACAAAACTGTTGAGACACTGTGCCCCATAGTGTACTTAATGACTGAATTTATTTATGATAATTATGGGAAGTATCAGCCTATCTACAAATTTCCATCAATTCTGAATTCCATGCTATGTGTGTCTAAACTTTTGGCATCTTGGCCACAATGAACGTTGAAGAGTTATCTTGGATCACGCATATAATACAGAATAACAATTGAACCCTGATAATGATAAAAGATATTCTTGCAGTTGTGCTGATCTCCCACCAGTCCTGACATACTTTCTAAGTGAGACTGAGGCCTGAGAATTGGACAATCCTCAGAGTACCCAATAATCTCATTTCTTAAGTATAGTTCAATGATTCATTCCACTCATGATTACAATATTTTGATGCTATGGGCAGTTAAATTGAGCAGATCATCTGAGCTCCAGTTTTAGAGATAAAGCTGAGCAAGAGAAATACAACCTGAGCCCTGATCTTCCCCAGGGTTTCTACTCTAATAGAAAAGGTAGTGAAGTGTTGTATACCTTACCTATAGTTGCAAGTGCTCCAGAGGCTGAAGCAGGAGGATCACTTCAATGAAAGCATTGCATGTCATTGTGTACAAGGATGAGCTCAAGGAAAATCTATTCTGGACAACAGAGTTAGAGTCTGTCTCATGAAAATTAAAGAAAAAATGAATGAAAACAAAAAGGGAGGGAAGTAGAAAGGATGAAGAATGAAAGAAGGAAGGAAAGAAGGAAGGAAGGGAGGAAAGAAGAAAAAAAGAAAAGAAAAGAAAGGAAGAAATTTTGCTGGGTACAGTTTTCAAGAGTGAAATTACAAGGACAGGTCAGTATGTAGATGGAATGCAGGAGAACAAAAAGGAGGAGATATGTTGTAGTCCCTGGGATGAGGAGGGAAGAATGAGTCAGGACAAATTTGTTTGTGTTTGGTTTCTTAGGAGACTGTCAGTAGATCTGATAGATAGGGGTCATCCAGAGATGCCCGACACCTTAGATTGTTTGGGGTAAGGGAATATTGTCCCAGATTGCATAGTACTACATAAGGGGTGGTGTATATAATTTAGACATTTTAGTGGTGCATAAAAAATCCTGACTTGAGTCATGAACTCCCTGTGTGGACACTGTAGACTGACTACAAGAATCTAAGATACCAAAGGGTCAGACTTGTGTAAAATCTGAAGCCTTTACTAATAGGGTTATAGAAAAGATTCCCCTTGGAGACAATAATTTCTCCAGTGACGTCCGATCTAGGGGAAAAATTTCAACACTAGGTCTATTGTCAAAAATAAAAATAATAGCAAGACATTGTGGTGTGCACCTGTATTCCCATATACTCGGAAGGCTGAGAGAAGAAAATTGATTAAATTCAGCAGTTGGAGGTTGCTGTGATCTGTAGGTGACACAGAACTTTACAGACTGTGATAAATAAAGTAAGTCTCTGTCTATATAACAAAGAAAAAAAATTGGAGTAATTCCAATACAAATGGGTTTCTCCATTCATTGATTGAGGTAGAATATTGTTTTGTTGCCTTTGATATTGTTTTCTGGCATCATAACTCACAGCAAACTTCAAGTGTTCTCATCAAACAAACCTATTTCCTCAACTGGCATTTAAGGAACCTGCATGAAATCCAGCCATTTTCTATTCTTCAGAGATGAGTACCTCACTAGTACTCAGGCTTGTGTACAATTGAGAAGCTCAGGCAATCCAACTGAGTGGGCATCCCAAATTTCCCAGATGAGAGGCATGAAGAACCACCCCTTGACACAAAACCTAGTTTGACAAATATCCCATCTTCCATGTCTGAAGCGGTGGCTCACCATGAGGGTTGTGAGTTTGAAATTTGTCCCAGCCAATCTGCAACAAAATGAAGCTGGTCATTGAGGCTGGACCCTATGATTTCAGCTACTGGGGAGGCGGAGGAAAAAGAATTGTCTGATCCTAGGACATGGATGTTTTGTAAGCTTTGATGTCACAGAACCCTACCAAAAGGGACAAAATAAAACTCTATCTCAAAGAAATAAAGAAAAAAAATAGAACATCTTAATTAAGTGTCTCGATGCAGGTTTACCTGGAATTAAGCTTGAGGTTCACTGCTGTGCATAAAATCAACTGTTATGTCAACCTAGTGACTGGAATCTCAATTGTTAATGTAACCAATAAGGCACAAATGGGAGATCAGTTTTTGTTTGTGAATGAAGAGTTAAGAAGTGTCCTGGTTCAGGGCAGCACCTGTGACTCATTGAGTAGTGCACTGGCTCCATATGTGGAGGGTAGGGAGTTCAAAATTGTTCCAGCCAAATTGTAACAAAAAATACCGGAGTGTTGTAGTGGGTGTCTGTAGTCCCAGCTACTTGGGATGCTGAGGCAGGAGAATCACCTAAGCCCAGGAGTTGGAGGTGGTTGTGGGTTTTGACATCAAGACACTATAACAATGGCATAGAAATGAAACTATCTCTTGCAAAAAAAAAAAAAGAAAAGAATGAAAGAAGAAGAAGAAGAAATGTCCTGGATCAAACTCTTGCATGACAGAAGCTGAAGTGAGCAGAAAATTCCAGTGAGTATATTGGACCAGAAACCTGGATCACACAACATTACAGGATGAAGTCATCACATAATTACCATGAATGACATCACAACAGGTTTTGTCCTAGGTTACTATCTTCAAGTTTAAATTAATTCATGCTAAGCATGCTTAGTTGCTTTCCAGGTTTGTTGTTGGGACCAAACTGTTACAGAGTGGAGTTATTTTCTCTACACTAAACTCCTACTTCCTAAATTTTGCTTTGTAACCAGGCTCAAGGGATTAAAAACCTATCATTTACTATTCATTCCAGATTTGTAAAAAAAGAACGGGAGATTGTGCTTTGTACCTAGTGCTGCCCAGGGAAGATATAGAACAAGAAATCAAGCCCAATTATCGGACAATGATTTGACACAAATAAATGCTACCTGACAGAATTCCCAGTTCTACTTGACATGATGCTTTACTTTTTTCTCTACAATAGGCTTGTAGGACTAATTCCAATACAAATGGGTTTCTCCATTTATTTATTGAGACTGAGTATTGTTTTGTTGCCTTTTGTTAGTGTTCCCTGGCATCATGGTGTTCCCTACACTTTCCCAGGGTAGGTGTATTACTGATTTTCTCTCTTGATTTCCTTTGGGTCACATATATAATACAAAAAAACTAATAAAATCTGAAAAAGATAAAGGAGATCCATGCATAGTTATGGTGATTCCAACCACAGATGTGTAAAACAGTCTACATACTCCCTACATGAGACCAAGCCCTGCGGATTGGACAATTCTCAAAGTTCCCAATCAGCTCATTTCTTAAGTAGAGCTCAATGATTTTTCTCATGCATGACAACAATATTTCCATGCTCTGAGCAGCCAAATTGGGCAGAACCCCTTTGATCCCATGTTTGAGGCAAGTCTGAGCAACAGAAAGACAATCTGAGCCCTGATCAGCACTGGGTTTATACTCAAAGAGAAAGGGTAGTCAAGTTTTTTATACCTTACCTATCCTTGCAGTTACTCCAGAGGCTGAGGTAGGAGGATCACTTCAACTGAAGTGTTGAATGTCATTGTTTGCAACACTGAGATCATGGAAAATGTAGCCTGAGTCACTGAGTGAGAGTCGGTGTCATGAAAACTAATTACAGAAAGAAATAAGGAAAGAAGCAAAGAAAGAAAGATAGAGAAATTAATTTTGCTAAGTACAGTTTCCTACAGTGAAATTATGAAGGCATGTCAGTAGGCACATTCAATACTGGACTACACAAAGGAGATTTATTGTGGTTCCTGAAGCTAGGAGGGAATAATGATTTAAAAAAAGTTCCTTTGTCTTTAGTTCTTTAGGAGACTGCCAGTTGATTTGGTGGGTAAGGGTCTTCCAGAGATATCTGGTCCCTGGTCTTGGACTGATTGGGGCAGGTGAATATTGGCACAGATTGAAAAGTGCAACAGAATGGGTGGAGTGTATAATCTGAATATTTTAGTGTGTATTGAAATACCTGACTTGACTCAAGAGTTCTAAGACACCAAAGGGTCAGTTTTGTGTAAAATCAGAAGTATTGACTAATAGGGGTTGTACAAAAATAAAAATTTTCTACAAGAAAATAATTTCTCACATTGACATCTATTCTAGGGGAATATTTTCAACACTATATCCTTGGTCAAAAGTAAAAATAATAGTCCAGTGTTGTGGTGTGAGCCTGTAGTCCCAGCTACTTACAGGAATGATAAAATAAAATAGCCTAACCCCCAGAGGTGAAGGTTACTGTGATCGGTAGATGCTAGAAAACTTTACTCAGTGTGATAAATAAAGTGAGTCTCTGACTCTATTAAAAAAACATAAGAGTGAGGATTAACTCTAATACAAAAGGTTTACTATATTTTTTGATTGAGACAGAGTCTTGTTTTGTTACTTTGGTACAGTACCCTGGTATCATAGCTCACAGCAAATTTCAAGTGTTCTCATCAAGTGAACCTATTCCCTCAGCTAGCATGCCAAGAGCCTGCATAACATCCTACCATATTTTATTCTTCATAGATGTGTATCTCACTAGTGCTGAGGTAGTTCTTCCATTCAGAAGCTTAAAGAATCCAATTGCCTGGGCCTTGTAAATTGCAAAGATTAGACGCATGAAGAATCATCCCCAGACAAAAAATCTATTTAAAAAATATCCCACTTTTGATGTCTGAATTGGTTGCTTAGCATGAAGATGGTGAGTTCTAAAATGGTCCCAGACAATCTGTAGCAATAAATAGTTGAGCATTGATACAGGAGCCTGTACTTGAACCTACTGTGGATTCTGAGACAAAAGAATCCTCTGAGCCCAGAATATGGAGGATTCTGTGAACTGTGATAACACAGCACTCTACTGAGTATAACACTCTCGAAAGAAAGAAAGAAAGAAAGAAAGAAAGAAAGAAAGAAAGAAAGAAAGAAAGAAAGAACACCCTACGTAAGAGGCTCTATGCAGTTTTACCATGTGGAATGAAGCTTGAGTCTCCCTACTGTGCAAAATCTGAACTGTTGTGTCAGCCTATTTACTGGTATCTCAGTGGTGAATGAAATCAATAAGTCACAAATGGATAGCACTTCTCTGTCTGTGGATGGAGGGTTAAGAAATGTCCTGGATCATACACTTCTAGGACACCAGCATAATTGTGCACAAATTTCCAATGAGGATCCATGACCAGAAGCCTGGAACCCACGACATTCCTGGTTGTAGTCACTACATGTAGTCAATACAGTCACCATGGATGACATCAGAATGGGTGTTGCCCTTCGTTGCCATCTTTTGTTTGTTTTGTTTCTTATATTTTAAATTAACTATTGTTTATTAAAACTTAACTTTGTAAATTGATGCATTATGGAGTTCATGGTAGTGCTTTGACTACAATATGAAATGTTTACATTGAACTAAGTAACACATCCATCACAATTATACTCATTTCTTAATAGTTTTGGAGTGTACCATTGCATCATGCACAATAGGTGAGGTCCCCAAAATACCCTCCCTTCTCCCATATCTATATCCTCTTTCCCTCCATCTTCTCTTTCCTTCTACTTTATGGACCATAGTTATGTTTTGCTATTCATGAGTGTGTAGGTGGTTATATATTGGTTTAATAGTAGGATTGAGTTTATTGGGTACATTTGTTTTTTGTTCTGGAGATATTTATCTAGAAGAACATGTTCCATACCCATCAAGGTAAACATAAAAGATGTGAAGATTTCATCTTTTTATGGCTGAATAACAGCACATGGTGTACATATATGACAATTGTTAATTCATTCATTTGATGTTGAGCATTTGGGTTATTTCCAAATCTTAACTATTATGAATTGGGCTGCAATAAACATTCTGGTACAAATGTCTTTGTTATAAAATAATTTTTGATCATCTGGGTTTATATTTAGTAGAGGAACTGCAGGATCAAATAGTGGGTCTACTTCTAGTTCCTTGTGTCCAGTAGTGTACTCCATACCTGAAGTTACCTGCAGTTATGTATGATGATCATGGTAAATATCAGCCTATCTTTAAATTTTCATTAGTTCTGAATTCCATTTTGTTGTGTCTAAACTTTTGGATTGTTGGCCAAAAATGCACACTGAAATGTTATGTTTGATCACATGTATAATGCACAATAATTACCTAAACCTGACAAGGATAAAGAGATCCATGCACAGTTGTGGTGATATCTCACCATGATGTGTAAAACAATCTGGACCTTCATACAATGTGTTATCAAGGCCTGAGGACTGTACAATCCTTAAAGTCCCGAAGAAGCACATTTCTTAAATAGAGCTCAATGACATATCCCATGCATAACATCAATATTTTGATGATCTGGGTAGCCACATTAGGCAGAGCCCCTGAGCTCTAAAGTTACAGACAATGCTGTGCACCAGAAAGACAACTTCAGTCTTGATCTCCCACCCTGTTTTTACTCTAATGGAAAGGGTATTCAAGTGCTGTTTCCATTACTTATAGTTCCAGCTGAAGCAGTAGGAATCCTTAGAGTATCAGTTCAGTGGAAGAATTGGATGTCATTGTGTGCAACGCTGAGGTCATTGAAAATCTAGCCTGGGACCAAGAGGGAGAAGCTATCTCATGAAAGATAAAGGAAGAAAGTTATGAAAGAAAGGAAGAATGAAAGAGAGAAAGAAGGAAAGAAAGGAAGGAAGGAAGGAAGGAAGAAAGGAAGGAAGGAAGGAAGAAAGGAAGGAAGGAAGGAAGGAAGGAAGGAAGGAAGGAAGGAAGGAAGGAAGGAAGGAAGGAAAGTTTCCTAGGTTCAGTTTTCAAGAGTGATATTAGTTGGAAAGTTCAGTAGGCAGATGGAATACAAGACTACATAAAGGTGGAGATTTATTGTGGTCCTGGGGTGGGGGGAAGGAACAATGAGTTTCTATTTAAAAAAAAGTATAAATGAAAAAAGTAACTTCAATAGAAGTGGTATTCTCCATTTATTTATTGACACAGGGTCTTATTTTTTGCCTTTGGTAGAGCACCCTGATATCAAACTCACAGCAAATTTCAAGCATTCTCATCAAGAAAACCTATTCCTTCAGCTGGCTTGCAAGGAGCCTGAATAACATCTAGTCATTGTTTACTATTCACAAATGAGTATATCACTAGTGATACCAGAAAAGTGGTGCCCCTGTTCCTTCAGCTGAGCAAGGCCTGGGGAGGGGACCTTCCACCTCCTCTTGGTGACAGCAGCTGGCAAAGGAACCCACAGGCTAGAGCAAGCAAGGTAGCTTTCATCCCTCAGAGGCTCCAGTAGAGTTTTGCTAGAGGACCTGCCAATCAAGGGAAAACACTGGTGCCCATCCCTGATTGGTCCATTTACAATCCTGCTCTAATTGGTCTAGAACAATCACAGCTAAGCTATTACCCCTATATAAGAGCCCTGATCAGAGAGCCTAGGGGCAGATCATAGCAGACTTTCCAGGAAGATAGAGTAGAAGAATAAGACTTCAGCAGGCTGTTGCAGACTTCTAAGGAAGAAGGAGTGAGAGCTGTGGCACTTCTATTGTTCACCCTGCTCTACAAAGAGGCTTGTTTTTTTGTAAGAGCTGTAGCACTTCTACTGCTGAGTTGTTTTCATAAGAGTTGTAACACTTGCATCCTGCCCTGCGAGGAGGTTTGGTTCTTTGTATGAGCTGTAAATTAAACCTCACTGTTCATTCTATGGTCCGTCAATTCATTCATGAATCATGAAAACCAAGAATCTGGAAATCCAGTGTTAGAAATCCGGTATCACTAGCGCTGAGGCTTGTCTTCAATTCAGAAGCTGAGAAAATCCATCTTACTGGGCATCCAAAATGACCAAGATGAGAGGCATGAAGAACTACCCCTGTCCACAAAACCTAGCTTGAAAAATATCCCACATCTGATGTATGAAGTGATGACTCACCATGAGGGTGGTGAGTTTGAAAATCGATCAAGCCAATCTGCAACAAAAAATTAACTGGGCACTGGCCTGTACTTCAAGTTACCAAGGACACCTGAGTAAGGTTTATCAAATCATTGTCCTATCACAGGGCTTGATTTCTTGACAAATCAGAGAATGTTGCCTAAGGCAAAAAAATCACCTGAGCCCAGGAGATGGAGGATTCTTTGATCTGTGATGGTACAACACCTAACCTAGAAGGACAAAGTAAAAGTCTCTCTCAAAAAAACAAAGAAATAAGGAACAAACACTATCCTAATTAAGTGTCTCTATGCAGTTGTGCCATCTGGAATATAGATTGAGTAGCACTGCTGTACAAATTCTCAACTGTTGTGTCTGTCTAGTGCCTGGAATCTCAGCTGTTAATGTAATCAAAAAGGCAAAATTGGAGGATCACTTTTCTCTCTATGGATGGAAGTGTGAGAAATGTCCTAGATCAAAGACTTCCAAAATACCAGCTGAAATGAGAAAAAAAATTCAGTGAATATCTTTGATGAGAAACCTGAATCCCATGACATCGCAGGATGAAGTCACTACATGGTCACAATGAATGACAACAAATTGGTGTTGCCTTGGGTTACCATGTTTAAGCTTAATCTAATTCCTGCTAAGCATGCATAGTTGTTACTCGGGTTTGTTGTTGCATCAAACTTATACAAATAGTGGGTTTCTTTTTTTGACTCTCAAGTTCAGTTCCTAAGTT
>CAUYTI010149964.1:0-12853 GCA_963575145.1 Galago senegalensis | reverse complement strand
CAGGCGCCCGCCACAACGCCCAGCTATTTTTTGGTTGCAGCCGTCATTGTTGTTTGGCGGGTCCGGGCTGGGGATTCGAACCCGCCACCTTAGGTGTACGTGGCTGGCGCCTTAGCCGGTTGAGCTATAGGCGCTGAGCCTTTTTTTTTTTTTTTTTTAAAGAAAGAGTCTCTATTGCCCAGGCTGGAATGCCATGGCTTTAGCCTAGCTCACAGCAACCTCAAATTCCTGGATTCAAATGATCTCCTGCCTCAGCCTTCAGAGTAGCTGGGACTACAGACACATACCACCATGCCTAATTTTTCTATTTTTAGTAGAGATGGAGTCTCACTCTTGCTCAGCCTGGTCTCAGACTCCACAGTCTGAGACATATGCAGAGCTCAAGCGATCCTCCTACCTCAGCCTCCCAGAATGCTAGGATTACAGGCATGAGCCAACAAGCTGCCCAGCTAATATTTATTTATTTTTTAAAATGTGTTCAGACCCAGGCCTATTGGTAAGGTAAATGAAAATAAAAGGACAAAGCCCGTAGGGCTGATGAATCAGATCAAGTGACATCCCTCTAAAACCAGAAAAACTAGCCTGGGCCTGCCAGACTGCATTGGGGTCAGGGTTACTGCCAAGGAGAGGTGGCTCCTTCAGTGGGCTTAGGGGAGGGGCATCAGGAAGGACCTGCCCATCATGTACTCTTCACAATACTCTGTAAGTGAAGATCTTGACCCCAGGAGGCTCCTTGACACTGTGGCTGTATAATTTGGGAGGTAGCCAGAGAGCTAATTGACTGAAAGGTTGGGCAAAGAGCTTAGATGGAGGCTCGGCGCCTGTGGCTCAAGCAGCTAAGGTGCCAGCCACATACACCTAAGGTGGCGGGTTCGAATCTAGCCCCGCCCGCCAAACAACAATAATGGCTGCAACCAAAAAATAGCCGGGCATTGTGGCGGGTGCCTGTGGTCCCAGCTACTTGGGAGGCTGAGATAGGAGGCTCGCTTGAGCCCAGGAGTTGGAGGTTGCTGTGAGCAGTGAAGGCATGGCACTCTACCCAGGGGGACAGCTTGAGGCTCTTTCAAAAAAAAAAAAAAAAAAGAGCTTAGATGGAAAACCTCAAGCAACTGTTATTGCCCAGGATGGGAAGCTTAATAGGACCCCTAGTTGGGGCTCCCTAGGGGTCAGTGGGGGTGAGAGGCACTATGAAGGCTCCAAGACTTCAAGGAAGGTATAGGGAGGGAAGGAAGGGTTGAGCTGAGGGGGAGGTGGGAGCCCCTGAGCAGGGTGTTACCAGTTTGGGAATGTTTCTAAAGGCTGGCATAGGGCATGTTCCTCACTTTGAGAACTGGTGAGTACTGGGAGTTGGGGAGAGTGTGGGCACTAAGTCTTCAGGAAGCAGCTTTCAAAATCTAAGAATAGAAAGGGCATGAACCATACGGATCTGGGATGGTTGGGAATCTAAGACATGAGAGATGATGGTCCCATGAAGAGAACTTAGCATATGTGTGGAGACTACTTGGGAAGTCTTCTCTTGAAAGCATTGGAAAGCAGTTAAGTGGGAAAAGAAGACAAGTAATCAAAGATGAAGGAAGAGTAGGGTCCAGAGGCCACCAGAGTGAGCTGTAGCTAATGATAAAACTCAGGATGGCCAGGAAGGATATCACATTTATAGAGGGTATCAAAAAAAGTACACATTTTAAGAAATGAAGAAACTATTAAAATTATAATAATATATACTGATAACAAAAGATTAATACAAGCCATGTTGAATGCCTGTTTTTTTTTAATTTTTCATTTATTATTTTTTTTATTAAATCATAGCTGTGTACATTAATACTATCTTGGGGTACAGAGTGCTGTTTCTATATACAATTTGAAATCCTTTCATCCAGCTGGTTAACATAGCCTTCATGTCATTTTCTTAGTTATTGTGTTAAGACATTTATATTCTACATTTAGAGAGATTCACATATACCCTTATAGGATGAACCATAGGCGTGATCCCACCAATCACCCTCCCTCCTCCCTGAATACCTCTTGTAATTGCAGATGTCAGGTGTGACTTGAGTATTACAAATTTAGTAGAGTTTTTTTCCTTTTCTTAAAATGTGTATTTTCTTTTTTTTGGCACCTTCTGTATTTGGAAGAACAGTGAAACAGGGCCTGGTGCTGGGGGGCAGTAGTATGACATTGGCAGGGGATAGGAAAAAATGGGAGGGATACCTTGAGTCCCACTTTGTTTCATCTTCTTTTTTAAGCCTGTGGTAGGAAAGGACCTGAACCCTAGTTCGGTGATTGATCTTCTGATCTGGGCACAGTCTGTACTGGGGTGCTAAGGTCATGGGTTTCCCTCTGGGAAACACCAGAGGGGCCAGGAGCTGGCTAATACCCATTTTCCAAAACAAGTAGGAGATGGACTCCAAGTTACTACGGATGAGGCTCCTGAGAGTTGAGAAAAGCTAGATAGAGCTTGCTGAACAAGGCATATTGATTTTATTTTTATGTTTTAGATATTAGACATAGTATTTTTGTATTTAGGTAAGGCCTTTGATGGAATCTTAGGACCTCCCCTGATGACTTAGGGAGGTTGTCAGCATATTTATAACCAGTGAAAGATCCTACCTGGGAAACATTTGCTCTTGGTTCTTTCTCACCTCCCACTTCCCCCCAAACTCCCCAGCCTGTGGACCTTGCGGAAGATCTCGGCCCTTGACCTTGTTCTGGGTATGACTGGATCAATATCTTTGGGGCACGGGGTCTGCTGCTGATGGAGCTGGCTGAGAGCAGGCCAGGAAGAGCAATAGGATGGAGCTCTCAGGAGCACTCCATAGCCTGTGCAAACAGTGGGTTGACACTGGTGAGGGACTAGAAAAGTACCTGCTCAGGTGGAAGTCTGGGTCCTGTGGCTTAGCAGCAGCACAGATGAAAACTTTTTAAAGTTTTTGCTGATTGCAAATTCTATATGCATCAGCAGGGGGGTGTGGCCACCAGAAGAGCTGATGTGGCCTCAGCCATTGACAGACACTCAGGGATGTGATGCTCAGGTTTCTCAGTGAGCCTAAAACAATGGGGACACCTCCTGGGACCCCTTCAGGCAGAGTGAGTGGCTCTCACCTTGGTTTTCTTCACCTCTGAGAATTTTGGGGGTTTTTTTTTAGAGACAGAGTCTCACTGTATCTCCCTTGGTAAAGTGTTAGATTCTTTTTTTTTTTTTTTCTTTTTGAGACAGAGTGAGTCTCCTTACTCAGCCTCCCAAGTAGCTGGGACCACAGGCGCCTGCCACAATGCCCAGCTATTTTTTGGTTGCAGCCGTCATTGTTGTTTGGCAGGCCTGGGCTGGATTCAACCTGCCACCTTAGGTGTATGTAGCTGGCGCCTTAGCCACTTGAGCCACAGGCGCCAAGCCTGTTAGATTCTTGTTTCTTGGGTATAATCTTTAAATTTTCTTCCCCCTGCATTGCCTGTGAGTTTCCATTTTCTGTTTATTGTTGTGTAATTTCTTTTTTCTGTTAGAGGGATTTCTTCAATTATATGATATTCCATTCCTTGGCAGTTCTTATTTGGGTACCAAAAGCTGATTACAACTCTGTCTTCACTCTGAAGACTTTACTGCCAGGTAGATACTCAGCTGGGAGTGAAACATTTTATTAGGGGACCTCTGAGTTTAGTATCTGGAGTTTTCCTTCCATACCACACCCCTCTTCTCCAAAGGTCATTTGGTTTTTCCAGAAAAGACCCTACCAGTCTCCTGCCTGGCAGACCCTGTATTCTTAGGGTCAAGTAGAGAAGAGGGCACAAGTCGTCTATTTCAGGTCTCTTTCTTTGACCTCTGTAGTACCACGTGTTCCCAAATTTGGCAACTCAAACTCCTGCTGGGGTGAAAGAAGGACAGTATATCCAGCTGCCTGAGGTGGGAAGGAGACTACTCCCTCTAGGACCAGGGACCAGTCCTCCTTTGTGCTCTCTGCCACATGCCCACCTCCCCAGGCACTCACTGCCTCCAGGTCCTGAGCCTTTCTTGGCTGCTAGTCTTTAGTTGGCCATGTCTCAGCTACTTTGGAGGCTCTTGGCATTCAGTTTTCTTATCTAATCTGATTTTGTAGGATCTGATCTGCTAATGCTTCCTTCTACCTCCATTTTCCAAAACTGCATTGACATGCCTTAATTGCTATTATTTTTTTCTCCTCTTCTCTTTGTACTTATATTGTTATGAAGCAAGATAAGGACCACCAACTCAAATTAGGAGTTCAAAAAGAAGTCTTTTATTAGCCACTGGGCTGTCTCAGCAAAGTCTAAGGCAGACTCAGTGAGAGAGCTTTGAAGGGTCTGACATTGGGGTTTTTATAGTCTGAAAGCTGGCAAAAGAAGCAAAAAGTAAGCATGGGGTGACAATGACCCCTTTTACAGAAGCAAACCTTGCAATTTAGCAGATAAGTAACATAAAGCTGAAGCAGATCTTGCAATTAGCGGATAAGTAAAACAATTTGTCACAGAAAAACAATTTGTCACAGCACTTAGCTTGTTAATTCTTATCTTGTTTTCTTCTGGCCCCATCTAAGAGTGATGGTGCCTGGCATCATTTCAGAGTTACGGTATTCTCATTTTTCATCCTACCCAGCCCCCTGGTGTAAGTCGGTGGCAGCCAGCATCCATCTTATGGGAGGTGCTATGAGGCTGCCGTGAGGCCACCAGCATCCATCTCAATATCTTATTTATTTTTTTATTTATTTTTAGACAGAGTCTCACTATGTCACCCTTGGTAGAGTGCCATGGCATCACAGCTCACAGCAACCTCCAACTATTGGGCTTAAGTGATTCTCTTGCCTCAGCCTCCCAAGTAGCTGGGACTACAGGTGTCCACCACGACCCTGGCAATTTTGGAGTTGTAGTTGTTATTGTTGTTTGGCAGGCCTGGGCTGGGTTCCAACCCACCAGCTGCGATGTATGTGGCTGGCACCCTAGCCGCTGAGCTATAGACACTGAGCTAATTTTTATTTTATTTTTATTTTATTTATTTATTTTTGCAGTTTTTGGCCAGGGCCGGGTTTGAACCCACCATCTCTGGCATATGGGGCTGTCACTCTACTCCTTCAGCCACAGGCACTGCCCTTATATATTTTTTTTGAGACAGAGTCTCACTATGTCACCCTTGATAGACTGCCATGGCATCACAACTTACAGCAACCTCAAACTCTTGGGCTTAAACTATTTTCTTGCCTCAGCCTCCCAAGTAGCTGGACTACAGGTGCCCACCACAACGCCTATCTATTTTCTTGTTGCAGTTGTCACTGTTGTTGGGCAGGCCTAGGCAGGGCTCAAACTCGCCAGCTTTGGTGAATGTGGCTGGTGCCATAACCACTGTGCTATGAGCGCCAAGCCATCTTTTTTTTTTTTTTGAGACAGAGTTTCACTATGTTGCCCTCGGTCGGGTGCAGTGGTGTCACAGCTCACAGCAACGTCAGATTCTTGGGCTTAAGCAGTTCTCTTGCCTCAGCCTTCCAAGCAGCTGGGATTACAGGAACCTGCCACAATGCCCAGCTATTTGTTGTTGTTGTTGTTGTTGTCATAGTTGTTATTGTTGTTTAGCTGGCCCTGGGCCAGGTTCGAACCCGCTAGCCCAAATGTATGTGGCTGGTACCCTAGTGCTGAGCTATAGGCACTGAGCCAGAAGTTTATTCTTTTATTTAACCTTTATATATTCTACTGTTTTAAATGTATCTTTTTAGATAATATATTGATTAAAAAATATTCAAGATTAGGCTGGGTGCAGTGGCTCATACCTATAATCCTAGCACTCTGGGAAGTTGAGGCAGGTGAATTGCTTGAGCTCAGGAGTTCAAGACCAGCCCGAGCAAGAGTAAGACCCTATCTTTACCAAAAATAGAAAAACTAGCTGGGCATTGTGGCAAGCACCTATAGTCCCAGCTACTTGGGAAGCGGAAGAAAGATTACTTGAGCCTGGTCGACTGTGGTAAATAACACCAAGGTCTTAAAAGAAAAAAAAAAAAACAGATTACTTGAGCCCAGGAGTTTGAAGTTGCTATAAGCTGAGATGCCATGGCTCTCTACTCAGGGCAACAAAGTAAAACTCTGTCTTCTCCCTCTCCCCAAAAACCAAAACATTCAAAATGAGAATCTGAATTTTTTTTTTTTTTCAGTTTGGTTGGGGCCAGGTTTGAACCCATCACCCTTGGTATATGGAACTGGTGCTCTACCCACTGAGCCACAGAGGCCACCAAAAAAAATTTTTTTTTTTTGATACAGAGTCTTACTTTGTTACCCTCAGTAGAGTACTATGGCATCAGAGCTTACAGCAACCTCAAACTCCTGGGCACAAGAGATTCTCTTCCCTCACCCTCCCAAGTAGCTGGGACTACTGGCACCTGCCACAACACCTGGCTATTTTTTTAGATACAGGGTCTCACTCTGGCTCAGGTTTGTCTAGAACTCGTGAGCTCAAGCAGTCTACCCACCTTGGCCTCCCAGAGTGCTAAGATTACAGGCCTGAGACACCACTCCTAGCCAGGAATCCGAATTTTGATTGAGGGAGTTTAGTTCATTGTATATTACTCTAATTGCTATTACACCTCTGCCATTTTGTTTGATGCTTTGTACTTATTACGTATTTTCTCTGTTTTTTTTTCTCCTTTCCTGCCCTTTATTGTGTAGACTGAATTTTCTTCTGCTGGTTTGAAAGTTATACATCATCCTTCATATGGTTATACCTCTTATTTTACCTTATGACTGTCTCTGTCCTCCCCGTGAAGATTAGACCTCATATGGTCCCATGGCATCTCCAGGGCTAAGATTCCAGCACTCAGTGGGAGTTTGATCTGAAGGAACTCTAAAAATGTTCCTGAGGTTTTCTGCATATTCTGGGGATGGTAGATTCTAAGGCAGAATGAGATGGAGAATGGACGAGTTACTAGAGATGGGAACCCCAGACCTTCTGAAGTTCTTCTTGAGTCTTAGCTGGGACTACAGGTACCCACCATGACACCCAACTGGCTTTTCTGTTTTTAATAGACAGGGTTCCCAGTCTTGCTCAGGCTGGTCTTGAACTCCTGAGTGTAAGCAAGCCACCTGCCTCAACTTCCCAGAGGATTATAGGCGAGAACCACAGCGACTCTGAGACTCCTGTTGGTCATAGCTTTGCTTCTAGCTGCTGTGCCGAAAGTGTCCCCCACCCTGCTTTGTACAATAGGTGGGAACAAGTGAGGGGGGGGGGCTCAGTGAGACAGTAGGGGCATGCCCTGTTGAGTAAGAGGTAACCCTTGTTCCATGACCCAAGTTGTTACCAGGTAGGCAGGTGCATTCAGCAGTGCCAGAGCTCTCGGATTTTCAAAAGAAGCCAGGAAATTAGATTTTCTATCTGAAATCTTCTATTTGTGTATGTTGGCTTAGAAACATTTATAACCTTGTGCAGGCCAAACAGCATGTCTGCAGGCTGGATCTGGCCTGGACATCACTGCCCATGACCACTGCTCTGGCTAGGCCATGATTCTGTTGTTGTCACCCTTGAAACTTTTTTCTCCTGGATAAATGTCCTCTCCTGACTCCGTGGTTTCCCCTGAAGATGTGGTTTCCTATACTTCCCTTCCAGCCACTTCCTCTGGGCCTCTTTAGTGTGCCAGCTTGTTAGTTTAAAATCTTGTTTTACAAATGAGGGCCAATCCATCCAGTGCTACTCACTTTCCTGAGTGCTGTTTCCCACAGCCATCTGTTCCATTAAGCAGGTTGAACTTACCCCTTGTTTGCATTAGTAATTTGTTTTAAATGGGTGGTGTGAAGGCAGACCTCATTCTCACCCTGTGAGTGTGGGGCACACAGGCTTTGCTTTCCTGGAGCCTGTCTGTAGCCTGAGCCCATGAGGCCCCTTTCTTAGAAGTACATGGAGGGTGTGTGCTTTCTTGCAGGGGCTTGGATGCACACAGGACATGCGTGTGGTCTCCAGAGGGCAGGGCTGTGGTGTGGCAAGACCTACAGCCTCCCAAGCAGCCAGCCCTTCTGCCGCCATGGCCTCCCCAGCCCTGTTGCCTTGAGTTCTTTGTCACCCGCTTGCCTCTGCCACCAGCCCTCACTCTGCCTGAGTTGGCAGGAGCTTGCTTCTTTATATACACCAGGCAATTGGTGACTTATTCCTCAGCAACCCCTCAGATAGGGAAGTGAAAGGGCCACACCTGGTAGGTCCTGACCTTTGGGTGACAGCGGAAGTAGCTATGCAAACATGGGGCTCACTGCTGGAGGAGAAGTCCTCTCTATAGCCAGGCTGGGAAGAAAGCCCTTGCCTGCCCTGGCTGTCTGTGGCCTCCAGGCCTATCTATGGCTTTGGTAATAGTTTATCCCTTTCTTTCTCTCCCTCTCTACTTTTTCTTGGTGACAGCTGGAAGTAGCAGTGGTCACAACTGAGAGAGCCAAACATTTCTACAGTCCCCAGGACATTCCCGTCACCCTCTACAGTGATGCTGATGAATGGGAGGTCAGTGCTGCCCCCCCCCCCCGCCCCCACCGCCCCAGGCTGAGTTCCATTGCATTTCCACCAATAGGACAGTGCATTTTTCCCTGCAAGCTATGGTCTGGCTGCCAGAGCAGACAGGCTGGGCTTAAGGCAGTGGTCAGGGCCTTCTGGGCAGAGGTGATGAGGAAAACATCTGTCTAGCTTCTGGCCAGCAGGAGGCCCACAGTCCCCTCCCACCCCAGGCGGAGCTGGGCTTTGGCCTGGTGCCTGAGGTTGAATGTCCTTGTACTTATCTGGGCTGATGAAACCACAGAGAAGCTCTGTTCCCACCAGCCTTGTCCACGTGGCTCCCAGCATCAGGGAGTGCCTCTCTTCCCACGGCCGCCGGGCTCTGCTTCTGCTCCCCTGCAGTGGAGTGGGCACTGGCCAATTCACCAGACCCGAGTGTGGACCTCACAGGGGTTCCCTGCCAGGCATTTCTAAACGCTCTCAGCCTAGAACATTTCTGGCTGGCCTGTCTTCCCCACCCCACCCCCTCCTTTTCGCACTGCCCTGGAGCCCTTCCACTGGCTTGGACAACCCAAGCATCCGCCTTAAGCAGACAGGCCAGGAGTTCCCTGCCAGATGTCAGTTCTCTTGAGAACCAAACCATAAAGGGAATGCTCAGAAAGACAAGGGGCGTTTGTTTCCTCAGGCCTGGTTTCTCTCAGGCTGCCGGCTCCATGGCCAGTGCTCACCAGCTTAGCTGCGAGAGGGAGTGGTGGTAGGCTTGGGCAGGGTATAGGTCAGTGGTCCCCCTCATGTTTCTAACTTATGGGACCTGGCCTACTTTGGCCCTCCACACCTTTCCCTCCATGTTGGGAGAGTGACTGGCTCAGTGACGCTGTTTCCTCCCCTCTCCCAGATGTGGAAGCACCGCTCTGACCCTGTCCTTCACATTGACCTGCGGAGGTGGGCAGACCTCATGCTGGTAGCTCCTCTTGATGCCAACACTCTGGGGAAGGTGGCCAGCGGCATCTGTGACAACTTGCTTGTGAGTGACTCCCTGGTGCCCTCATCCCTCCCTGGGCCTCATTCCCAGTGTGCTGAGCTGCAGATTTCCTTGTATAAGGAAACCTGCTGTGGGCCCAGGCCGCTCAGAGAGAATACAGACCCCTCACCCCGCCTCCATCTCATTACTCTCCAGTGAGTGGGCAGAAGTCCCATCCTGATGGTCAACTCCACGTGCTGCTCTCTCTGGGAGTGTCCACCTGTCACTTGCCCCTTGACCAGGCACCCTTTGCCTTGTATACATGTGGGCAGTGTGATAAGGGGCTTAACTTCCTCATGGGTCTCTCATGCGCATGTATCTTCCTCATAGCTTTAGCCACAAGGCCATGATACAGTTTTCTTGTATATCAGGGGAAGAGAAGAGAAAGATGAGAAGTGAGAGCTGTTGATGGTGGAGAGAAACAAAAAAGTCCAGCTGTGCAAAGTGGGCACAATCTTAGGCCTAAGAGGCCTACAGAGAGTTGTTACCCTTAAAGAGGAGCCATCTTTGTTTATATGATCATCCTGGGAAGACTTGGGTGTGATTTCTTCTCTCCTTCCTCTCTCTCCCTTGGTCCCTCCCTCTCCCATTTATTGAGTTTTCACCCACTGTATACTGGGGGGGGGCCTGTGTGGAGGGCTTCATGGGACAGTCTAAAAGGAGAGGTTTTATATCATCCATGCAGGTGAGCAGGGAATATCCCCTGGTGAGCGGCCCAATCTGTCCTTTGACAGTGCCTTCACTACCTCACCTAGTGCTGGCAAGAGTAGGCATTTGGTAAATGCTTGCTACATGTCTGAGGTAACTAGCGATTTTATTTTCACAAATGACCGGGACTCTTTCAGAGTTTAATATGATGAAGATGATGAATAACAAAGCTGAGTCAGGATTTTGGGGGGTCAGGTGTAAGATTAATGTCCTTGTAGGCTTGTCAGTGGATTTTTAAGGCAATCATAGAGGAATCTGCTGGTGATTTAAGAGTCATTTGCATACGAGCCAGGCTGAGCAGAAGAGCAGTACACAGCTTGTGTGGCCAGGAGCAGGGGTGGGAGTGCAGAGAAGGCGGGCCTGGGAGCAGTGCCATCAAGAAGGCTTCTCAGTGAGGCTGCTGCCAGGACGGACCGGGTGGCTGGAGCAAGTTAGGCTCCGGTCACTTTCATCCAAGTAGGTCAGAGTTGTGTGACCATCACCATCTCCTCAAGTCTCCAGGTATTTGGCAGCAGCTGATATGACAAAGCTCTCCAACCTCCAGAGTTAAGCCCTGGCCTGGACTGGCTTTCTGAGATCTCCTTTCTTCCTTCTAAAAGGAAGGAAGTGCTCTTACACTACTTCCCTTTTTCCTTCAAAGTTGCCATTACTTCATGTAGTCTTTGGGGTCCCCACCTCCATTTGCTTCAAAGGGTTTCATTGAAGGCACAGGTATTTTCAGGAATCTTGAATCTTAAGACATTTGAACTGTCAGCATCCTTGGTATGTGACTCTCTCTTCTCTCAATAGATGTTTTCTCCTTATATCCCTGAAAGGAAGCTTAGCCTGCCTCTTACCTCTACAGATCTTCTCCCTTTCTGATGCCCAGAACTTGGGGTGCCATGAGGGTGGCATGCTACTTGTAGACCTGTGCTCTGGTCCCCAGGCCCTTGGCCTAGGAACTTCCATCTTACTCAGCCCTCTGGCCCACTGAGACCCTAGCTCCTTGTTTGTGCTAAAAAGGTAGTCAGATCCAGAAAGAGCAGGTTCCTTCCCTGGGTCACCAGTCTGGGTTCTGATTGGGATCCAGGCCTTCTCCCTGTCTGAGCAGATTCCCAGGGGCAGACCTTGAGGTGCTGAGCATAGCACTGGCCAGACCAAAGTGATTGTGGGAACCAATGCCTTTCTCTCCCCCCTCTTCTTGTCAGTAGGTTCAAAGGAGCTGTGGTTTATCCAGGAAGCTCTGAGCTCTGAGATGAGGTGTGAGGGAAGCCAAATACACTGTGAGGTGGAGGTGTTGGCTTTCTGCTCTGGTTGGTGTGCTTTGCTTTAAGGATACCTAGAGAACCCAGCCCAACCCTTACCCTTACCCCACACAGTCTAGGGGCTCTTCTAGGTATGCTGTTGAGTTCTGCAGAAGTGGCAGGTGGCACAGGGCCAAGAGGAACTGTGACTGAAACTGTCCACTCATAGCCCAGTTGCCATATTGAGAACACTTGGTGGGAAACCAACACTGTCTCGGATGACGCAAGCAGCCAGATCCTGAGCCTGTTTGCTGTCCACTTCCTCCCTGTCCCCAGGAGAGGGTGGGGCCCAAGGGGGGATGGGCATAAGCCTGGCCTGTTGGTGGCATTGTTCTCTGGACTTTCTCATTCTTTTCCCAGATGGACTGCACTTCAGGGGAGAGGTGTTCCAGTAACAGCCTGGGAGGAGCACCTGGAGCAGTCAGAGCTCGGGAGCTTATTTCTCCCCTGGCAGCCATTGGCCACAGAGTCTATAGCCTGTGGTAGGAATAGAAGCCACTGTTCTGGAGCCTGTCCCTTGTGCCAGCCCCGTTCTTAGAGCTTTATAGACATTCTCACCTCAGTCCTCACAGGACACCTTGAGGGGCCTTTGCAGAGAGGAAGCTGAGACCCCAGCATTCAGTAACTTACCCAGGCTCTCACAGCTGGTAACAGATAGCACAGCCAGGATGTGAACTCAGGGCTACATGACCTCAAAGCCCACAGCTCTGAGGACTCTGTGAGTGGGTGGGTCCATTTCATAGCTGCTCAGGTCTGTGACTCAGTGCGATAGCCCAGATTCGGGAGTGGTGAGGCATGAGGTGCAGTGGAAGATTACATAGGTCGGGGCGGATGTAGTAGCTCATGCCTGTAATTCTGGGAGGCCAAGGCGGGTGGATTGCTTGAGCTCATAAGTTCAAGACCACATTAGCAAGAGCAAGACCCCATCTCTAAAAATAGCCAGGCATTGTGGTGGGCACGTGTAGTCCCAGTTACTCGTGAGGTTGAGGCAAGAGGATCACTTGAGCCCAAGAATTTGAGGTTTCTGTAATCTCTGTTGCCACAGCACTCTACAGGGGATAGGAGTGGGGACAAAGTGAGACTCTATTTCAAAAAAATAAAGATTGCGTAAGTGGTGTTCATTGTCTGGAGATGACCTCGGATCACTGCTCACTTCTCAAGAAAATGCAGCTTGGCTCGGCGCCTGTAGCTCAACTGGCTAAGGCGCCAGCCATGTACACCTAAGGTGGCGGGTTCGAATCCCCAGCCGGGACCCGCCAAACAACAATGACGGCTGCAACCAAAAAATAGCCGGGCGTTGTGGCGGGCACCTGTGGTCCCAGCTACTTGGGAGGCGGAGGCAAGAGACTCGCTTGAGCCCAGGAGTTGGAGGTTGCTGTGAGCTGTAAT
>CAUYTI010149963.1:0-16198 GCA_963575145.1 Galago senegalensis | reverse complement strand
GTGGTTCTCTGAGCTGTGTGACAACATTTAAATATACTGTGGGCTGTAAAATTTTTTTGTTTCTATAAAAAAAAAAAAAAAAAAAAAAAAAAAAAACATTGGTACCATCATAGCTCAAGGAAATGAAAACTGCTGACCTGACATGTTCCTCTAGACTTTATCATTCTCACTAGCTGACAGTATAGGCCCATGCCAACACTGCTGGGGAAATTTTGCAGTTATTTCTTGGACAAGTGAGGTCTCCCTATGTTGCTCAGTCTTGGCTGAAACTCCTTAGCTTCCAGTGATCTTTCTCCATTGGCCTCTGAAATTTCTGGGATTATAGGTGATCTATGGTGCTTATCCATGCTTATGTTTTGGTGCAGATTTTCTTTTTCTTTGTCTCATAGATAACAGCTCATAGATTAAGAAAGAAAAAAAAAACTCTATTCAGATATAATTCACACATCCCATAATTTATCCATTTCAACTATAGAGTTCAAAAATACACATTCAGGAATCACTTGTATAGTTTCCTCATTTATAATTAGACTAATTTTCTTTAATGTGCAGAAGAAAGAGATAGAGAGAATAAAGTGATAAAGTAAAGAAGAGAATGGAGAGAACAAGAGAATGAGAAACAGAGAATTGGAGGAAGGAAAGATAAAGTGAGGTAGTGGGGAAGGAAGGAAGAAAGGGAGGGAAGGCAACAACAAATAAAAGAGAAAATGACCAAACTTGGTGGCTCACACCTATAATTCTTGCCCTCTGGCAGGCTGACATAGGTGGAGTTGTTGAACAAGGGGGTCCTGAGAATGGACACAGGGAGAGTTAGACCCTGTCTCTACTGAAAACTGGAAAATTATCTAGGCATTGCGACAGGCACCTGTACTCCTAACTACATGGGAGTCTCAGGCAGGAAGATTGCCTGAATACTGAAGTTTGAGGTTGCTATAATCTAGGCTGAGGCCACGAAAGACTAGCTTGGGCCACATATGGAAACATACACGCACCCATAAAAAGAGAAGTTGACAGAGCAACCAACAAATATTCTCATCATCTAAAAACACCAGAATTACCTTGATGGTTCAAGCCAAGTTGACATGTTTAAGACCTGTGAAGCTATGACAAAACTGAACCTTTAGTCTGGTTTAATAAATTTGTAACCTTCTCTCAAATGGATGTTTTGGAGTAGGTGTCAATACAGGTCTTTGAAATAACCCATTGCTCAGTGGGTTGGGTGCTGGCCCCATATAACAAGGGTGTGATTTCAAGACCAGAGCTGGCCAAACTGCAACAGAAATTAGCCAGGATTTGTGGCAGGCAACTGTAGTTCCAGCTACTTGGGAGGATTAGACAAAATAATCGCCTAAACCAAGGAGTTGGATGTTTCTGTGAGCTGTCATGCCATGGTACCCTATCAAGAGTGATACAGTAAACCTTCATCTATAAGAAAAAAAAAATCAGAAGGCTCATTGCCTGTGGCTCAAGTAGATAAGATGCCAATTATATTCACCAGAGCTGGCAGGTTCGAATCCATTCCAGTACTGCCAATCTAGAATGATGGCTGCAAAAACAACAACAACAAAATAAATAGCTGAGCATTATGCCAGGCACCTATAGTCCCAGCTACTTGGGAGGTGGAGGCAAGAGAACTGCTTGAGCCCAGGAGTTGGAGGTTGCTATGAGCTGTGATGCCATGGCAATCTACCCATTATGACAGCTTAACACTCGGTCTAAAAAAAAAAAAAAAAACAAAAAACAGAAAAACAAATAGTGTCTGGCATAAGTGAGTCCATGCAGTTCTGTCAGCTATGAGGCAGCTTGAGTCACACTGCAGTACAAAATCTCATAAGTTGTGTTAGCCTAATGCTAGGAATTTGAACCATAAATAAAATCAATAAGGTACAAATGGGAAATCAGTTTTCTGTCTGTGGAGGAAGGGCTAAGAATTTTCCTGCTTCAAACACTTGAGGGACACCAGCTGAAGTGACCAGAAAAGGCCACTTATTATATTTCACCAGAAGACTGGAACCCAGGATATTGAAGGTCAAAGTTAGTACGTGGTTACCGTGGATGACCTCACAATGGGTTTTTCCCTGGGTGACCATTTTCAAGCTGAACTTTATTCCTGCTAATTATGTGTAGTGGCTGTCCAGGTATATTGTTGGGTCCAAACTGTTGCAAAAGAGTGGGGTTCTTTTCTCTGCACTCAATATCTGTTTCCCAAAGTTTCTTTGAATCTGTGACCAAGGGATTCAACAACCCTTCCTTTCCTTTACACATCATGGATTTGTAAGCAAGTTGTAGAGTGTGGTTTACAACTAGTGCTGCCCTGGGGTGTTGTAGAGTAAGAACCCGAGTCCAAAGATCAGACCTGACAGGTAGGTCACACAATTCTCAGTTCTAATTTTGTGATGTTTTACTTCTTTCCCTAGAATTGGCTTATTTGGGTAGGTAGGTGTCTCACTGAAGGTCCTCTTTTAGCATCTGGTTAGACAATATGTCCAGTAATGTACTCCATAGCAGCACTTATTTATGAAGATCACGGGAAATATTAGTGTATCTGGAATGTTTCAGCATTCCTGAACTCCATGCCAGGTATATCCAAACATTTGGCTTCCTGGCCACATAGGAAGTAGAAGAGTTATGTTGCTATGTTTCCCCACATGTTCAATACACAAACATTAAAAAAATCTGATAAGAAAAAAGAGATCTGTGCATAATTGTGGTGATATATGCCATCACAGAAAAGCCAAACAGTCTTGACATAATCCCCAGGTGTCACTGGGGCCTGAGGATTGGACACTCCTAAAAGCCCCTGATAAAATCATTTCTTAAGTAGAGCTCAGTGACTTTTTCCACACATGACAGCACTATATGCATGTTCTGGGAGGCCAAGGTGGGCTGATTCTCTGAGTTCAGGTTTTGGAGACAAAGCTGAGCAACAACAAGACACACTCAGCCCCGATCTCCTACCCAGTTTCTATTCAAATAGAAAGCCTTGTGGCACTTTCCTATAGTTCCAGCTACTCCAGAGGTTGAGGCAAGAGGATCCCTTAAAGGCAAGAGTTGCATTTGACTGTGTGCTACACTGAGGCTATCCAACTCTACCCTGAGCAATAGAGTGAGAGTCTGTCTCATGGAAATCAATAAAAGATAGATAGAAAGAAATTGTGCTAGGCACAGTTTCCAAGAGCAAAAGTACAAGAAGACAGTAGGCACATAGAATAGGGGACTACATAAAAGATTTATTTTGGCCTCTGTGGGGAGGATGAATGAGTCAGGACATGTGGGCTTGGGATTGGTTCGTATTGATAGTGCCAGTTGATCTGATGGGGAGGGGTTGCTGGGAGATATAGGGTCCCTGGCCTTGGAGTGATTGTGGAAGGAAATATTGGCCCAGATTGATGAACCCCAAAAGAAGAGATGGAGAGTGTACTGCAGATTTTTAAGACTGCATATGAAAAGCCTGATTTGAGGTAGGAATTCACTGTATGGGCAGTTTCCAGTGAGTACAAGAATGTACAATATCAAAGGGTCAGAATTACATAAAATAAAAAAGCTTGACTAATACAGGTTTTAGGAACACAATTTCCCTATGAGAGAATAAATTCTCTAGTTAACACCTAATCTAGGGGTAAAATTTCAAAACTATGAATATGGCAAAGAGGGAAAATAAGGGATAAGTCACTACCAATGATTTCGTCCATTTATTTCTTGAGATAGATTCTCATTTCTTTGCAGTCAGTAGAGTGTTATGGTATCATAGATCACAGCAAACTTCAGTATAAAAGTTATGTTGCACCACATGTTCAATACACAAACATTAAAGAAACCTGATAAGCAAAAAAGAGATCTGTGCAGAAGTGTGGTGATGTGTTCTTGTCAAGCAAACCTATTCCCTCAGCTGGGACTCCAGGCACATGCATAACATCCAGCTGTTTTTTATTCTTCAGAGATGGGGATTTCCCTATTGCTCAGACTGGTCTCCAATTCAGAAACTCAGACAATCCAACAGACTGAACATCACAAAGTGCCAAGATGACAGACATGAAGCACACTTCTGGCCACCAACCATAGTTTGAAAAATATCCAAATTTCAAGGTCTGGAGGGATGACGCACACCTGTAATCCTAACACTCTAAGAGGTGGAAGCGGTTTGTCCAAAGTAACTGGGCACTGTGGAAGATCAGCTGAACTCACAGATGTTCAGGACAGTAAGGCAATAGGATCTGTTGAGCCCAGGAGTTTGAGATTGTGGTTAGGTATGATGATTTCAGGGCATTCTTCCTAGTGGAAAATAGTCAGACTCTGTCTCGAGGACAAACAAAAAGACAGCTTTGGTAGGATGGAACAATGTGTCTTCCATGTCAATTCATGTTAACCTGTGTGTGAACAGGGAGATAAGGTTGACTGTCTCTCAAGTACTCTCATGACTTGGGTACTTCTTATGTTGTGAGGGTTTTGAGCACCTCAAGTTTTGGAAAACATCATCAAGTAGGTTCACTGAAATAAGTAATTCACCCTTTGAAAGTGTACAGTTCTGTGTTTCTTAGTATAGACACAGCATTGTACAGTTATCATCACAATCCAATTTTATAACTTTGTCTTCGTCCCCCACATGAAGGTTGCCAATACTTACTAGCATTCACTTTCATCTTCCCCATCACCCTCCCCCACCTGCCCCCTACTCCTACCAGACACCTGACCTTGTATTGATGATTTCTTCTGAGTTCAGTCATGCTCTGTGTGGTCTTTTGTAAGTTCTTTTACCATGATGATTTTAAGGTTCTTCCTATTGTAACATAAATGTGCACTTCATTCTTTTTGGTAGATGAAAAATATTTCATCATGTGAATATAGCATGTTATATGTATCCAATCATCTGTAAATCCCATTAGTAGTCCTAAAGGCATTCTTCCATCATCTAAGATTTTTAAAAGATTTTATCAGCAAGGTATGTTGCCCCTGTCACAGACCTTTTCTGTGTCTTTTGAAATGGTTGTGTGGTATTTCTTATTGATTCTATTAATGTAGTATGTTCTACTAATTGATTTTCCAATATTGAGCTAGACTAGAAATCCCTGTAATAAATCCCATTTTGGATACATGTATAAAATATTTTCCCTGGGTTAATATTTTCTTTTTTTTATTTTTTAATTTTTTTTTATTAAAGGATAGCTGTATACGTTAATGCAAATATGGGGTACAGTGTAGTGTTTTGATATACAATTTGAAATACTTTCATCAAGCTGGTAAACATAGACTTCATGCTTCAAGCTTAACCTTATTCCTGCTAAGTATTTGCAGTAGCTGTCTGGATATGTTGTTGGGTTCCAACTGTTACAAAGTGTGGGGTGGTTTTCCCCACATTGCATTTCTGTTTCCTAAAGTTTCTTTGTATCTATAGCTAAGGGATTCCACTTCTTTTCAATTCATGGACTTGTAAGCAAATGGAAGAGTATGGTTTATAAATAGTCCTACCCTGGGATGTTGTAACCAAGAATCCCAGCCCCAAGTTCAGACAGTGATTTGACAGACCTGAAAGCTACATCACACAATTCTCAGTTCTGAAAGCTACATCACACAATTCTCAGTAAAACATTTTCAAAATGTTTTACTTCTTTATCTAGAACAGGCCTGTTCAGAGGATGGTAGGTGTCACACTGAAGGTCCTCTTTTGATATCTGATTAGAAAAATGTGTCCAGTAATATAATCCACAGCTGCAGTTATTTATAACAGTCATGGGAAATATCAGGTTATCTGGAATGTTCCAACATCCCTGACCTCCAGGCCAGGTGTGTCCAAACTTTTGGCTTCTTTTCCACATAGGAACTAGAAGAGTTATGTTGGGCCACTCATTCAATACAGAAACACTAATGAAACCTGATCACCAAAAAAGAGATCCATGCATAACTGTGGTGATAAATGCCACCATGGTTAGGCCAAAGTGTCCTGACATAATCCCCATGTGTCAGAGGGGCCTCAGGATTGGACAATCCTCAAAGCCAATAAGGTCAATTCTTAAGTAGAGCTCAATGAATTTTGCCACACATAACTACAATATTTGGTTGTTCTGGGAGGCCATGGTGCACTTATACCCTGAGCTCAGGTTTTGGAGACAAGCCTGAACAACATCAAGACACCCTCAGCCCCTATCTCCCACTTGGTTTGTACTCAAATAGAAAAGATAGCCAAGCCTTATGGCACTTTCCTATAGTTCCTGATACTCCAGAGGCTGAGGAAAAATGATTCCTTAAATCCAAGAATTGAATGTCACTGTGCACTAGGCTCAGGCCATGACACTCTAGCCTGGGCAATAGAGTAAGAGTCCTTCTCATGTAAAATAATAAAGATAGAAAGAAAGAAGTAAATTTGCTAAGCACAGTTTCCAAGAGGTGAAGTAAAAGGATGGGTCAGTAGATAGATGGAATAGGGGACCAAGTAATGGACAAAATTTATTGTGCCCTCTGTGGGGAGGAACAACGAGTCAGGACAAATGGTTTTGGAATTGGTTCATTAGGATATTGCCCGTTGATCTGATGGGTAGGGGTTTTCCAGAGATGTCTGGTCCCTGGCCTCTGACTGGGCCAAGGAAGTACTAGACCAAACTGAAGGAGCCCAAAAGAAAAGTTGTGGGTTGTACTGAATTTTTTGTGTGCATATGAAAAGCCTTATTTGAGTCAAGAATTCACTGTATATCAAAGAGTCACATTTACATAAAAGCCAACAGCTTGACTAATACAGATTTCAGGAATACAATTCCCTATGAGAGAATAATTTCTCTAGCTGACATCTAGTTTAGGAGTAAAATTTCAAAAATACAATTGTGGCAAAAAGTAAAAAAATGTGGGGTAAGTTGCCTACCAATAGTTTTCTCCATTTGTGTGTGATTTTTCTTATTGATTCTATTTATGTAGTGTGTTCTATTAATTGATTTTCCCATACTAAGCTAGACTGGTAATCCTGGTAATAAATCCCATTTGGGATACATGTATAAAATATTTCGTATGCTACCAGACTTTTCCTGCACCTATACAGTATATGACTTATAGATTGGATACTGTGTTTCCACCTTTGCCCCAGTAAAATACATTGTTACCATCACATCTCGAGGAAATGCAAGCTACTATCCTCAAGGTATATTCCTGATTTTATGCTTCTCAGGAGCTGAGAGTATAGGCCCATGCCACAACTACTGGGGAAGTTTTGCATTTATTTCTTGGAAAAGTAGGGTCACGCTTTGTTGCTCAATCTGGTCCCAAACCCCTTACCTTTCAGTGATCTTTCTGCATCGTCCTCTGAAATTGCTGCAATTACAGGTGTGAGCTATGGTGCTCATTCAGGCTTATGTATTGGAGAAGGTCCTCTTTTACTCATGGATAACAGCCTGTAGATTAAAAACAAACAAACAAACAACTCTATTCAGATAGAATTCACACAATCCATAATTCACTCAATTTAAATTCAAGAGTTCAGAGTTCAAGACTACACATTCAGGCATAACTTATATAGTTTGTTTGTTACTAGAGAAGTTTCCTTTAAGGTGTAGGAGAGATAGAGGAAAGAAAGGAATGAAGGAAAGAAAAGAATAAAAAGAGCAAGCAAATGACAGAGAGAATTAGAGGAAGGATAAAGTGAGGGAGGAGGGTTGAAGGGAAGGAAGGAGGGTAATGAACAAAGAAAGAGAAAATGACCAAACTTGGTTGCTCATACCTATAATCCTAGCCCTCTGGCAGGCTGAGGTGAGTGGAGTTCTTGAATGAGGGTGCACTGAAAATGGACTGAGTAAGTGTCAGACCCTGTCTCTACTAAAAAGTAATGATCTGTGCACTGAAAATGGACTAAGTGTCAGACCCTGTCTCTACTAAAAAGTAATGATCTAGGCATTGTGACAGGCACCTGTAGTCCTACCACATGGGAGTCTCAGGCAGGATTGCCTGAATCCTGGAGTTTGAGGTTGATACGGTTCAAAGTAGACATGCTTAAGACTTGTGATTTTTGACCAAATTGAGGCTATACCCAGGCATAGTAAATTTGTAAGCCCCTCTCAAATACATGTTTTAGGGTAGGTGTCAAAATAAGTCCTTGAAATAGCATCTCACAGGCAGAGATTATTGCTCAGTGGGTAGGGCTCAGTCCTCATATAACAAGGGTGGTGAGTTTGAACCCAGCCTTGGAAAAACTGCAACCAAAAAAAGCTGGGCATTGTAGCAGGTGCCTGAAGTCCCAGATAGAAAAGGAGACAGTATCTTTGACCAGAAGCCTGGATCCCAAGACATTACAGGATTTAAGTCACTACATAATCACCATGGATGATGTCACAATGGGTGTTTCCCAGGGTTACCATCTTTAAGCTTAACCTTATTCCTGCTAAGAACGTCATGGATTTGTAAGCAAGTGGAAAAGTGTAGTTGAAAATAGTGCTGCCCTGGTATGTTGGAGACAAGGAACTCAAGACCTATGTTCAAACCATTATTTCACAGACCTGACAGCTGCATCACAAAAATTCTCAGATCTAGTTTTTTGTGAGATTTTACTTCTATGTCTAGAATACGTGTGTTTTGGATGGTAGATGTCTCACTGAAGGTCCTCTCTCAAAATATGATTAGGTAATGTGTCCAGGATTGTATTCCATACCTGCAGTTATTTATTATGATTATGGTAAATATCAGCCTATCTGGAAATTTCCAACATTCTTCATGTCTGTGACAGGTGTGTCCAAACATTTGGCTTCTTGGCAACATAGGAAGTAAGAAGAGTTTTGTTGGGCCTTTGCTTTTAGTTCCAGCTAAGCCAGAGGCCGAGGCAGGAGGGTCCCTTCAGGTCAAGAGTTGAATATCACTGTGTTCTAGGCTGAGGCCATAATGATCTGTCCTGGACAAAAGAGAGAAAGTCTGTCTCATAAAAAATAATGAAAGAAAGACAGAAAGAAAAGAGGAGAGGAGAGGAGAGGAGAAGAGAATCGAAGAGAATCGAAGAGAATCGAAGAGAAGAGAAGAGAAGAGAAGAGAAGAGAAGAGAAGAGAAGAGAAGAGAAGAGAAGAGAAGAGAAAGAAAAGAAAAGAAAAGAAAAGAAAAGAAAAGAAAAGAAAAGAAAAGAAAAGAAAAAATTTGCTAGGCACACTTTCTAAGAGGAAAAGTATGAGGAGAGGTTGGGAGACAGATGTAATAGGGGACTAAATGAAAGAGGAGATTTAGTGTGGCCCCTGGAGGGGAGGACAATGAGTCAAGACAATTGCACTTGGGATTGGTTCATTAGGATATTGCCAGTTGATGTGATGGGTAGGTGTTGTCCAGAGATGTCTGGTCCTTGGACTTGGAATTACTTGGGCAGAAGAATATTAGCCTAGATGGAAAGAACTCAACAGAAGTGGTGGAGGGTATACTCTGGATTTTTGATGTGCATATGAAAAGCCTGATTGGAATCAGGAATTCACTGTGTGGCCAGTTTAGCATAACTACAAGAATCTAGAATATCAAAAGGTCATATTTATGTAAAATTCAAAGGCTTGACTAATACAGGCTTTAGGAAAAGAATTTCCCTATGAGAGAATAAATTCTCTAGTTGACATATAATCTCTGGGTTAAATTTCAATGCTAGAGCTATGGTCAAAAGTGAAAATGAGGTAATTCTCCTACCAATATTTTTCTCCATTTATGTATTGAGACAGAGTCAACATTTTGTTGCCCTCTGAAGAGTGCCCTGGCGTCACAACTCACAGAAATCTTCCCATAATGGGATTCCCTGAGGTGGAATTTTAAGTGTCTGCATATGATATGATTCAGCCTATTATATTATTTAGAGTTAGGGATCTCACCAGTGCTCAGACTGGACTATAATTCAGAAGCTCATTCAATCAAACTGACTGGGCTTCCCAAAGTGCCAATATGAGAGGCATGAAGCACCACCACTGGCCACAAACTGTAGTTTGAAAAATACCCCAACTTCAGCCGGTACCTGTAGCTTAGAGGGTATGGCACCAGGCCCTCACAATGAGGCTGGCAGATTTGAACCCTTTCCCAGACAAACTGAAACAAACAAACAAAAATCACCAGGTTTTGTGGCAGGTGACTGTAGTCCTAGCTACTCATGAGGCTGAAGCAAGAGAATTGCCTAAGCCAAGGAATTGGAGGTTGCTGTGAGCTGTGATGCCATAGCACTATGCCTAGGGTGACAAAGTGAAATTCTGTGTCAAAAAGAAAATAGTGTCCTACTTAAGTGACAGAATGCAGTTTTGTCAGCTGTGGTGCAGCTTGAGTCACACTACTGTACAAAATCTCAACTGCTATGTTAGCCTACTGCTGGGAATCTCAATTGTCAATAGAATCTAGATGGGACAAATGGGAGAACACTTCTCCATCTATGGATGAAGGGCTGAGAAGTGTCCTGGATCAAACACTTCAGGGACCCAGCTGAAGTGAACAGAAAAGGTCACTTAGTATCTTTGACCAGAAGACTTGATCCCAGGACAATACAGGATGAAGCCACTACATGGGCACCATGGATGACATCACAATGCATGTTGCCCTGAGTTACCATCTTTAAGCTTAACCTTATTCCTGGTAAGCATGTGTAGTGGCTGTCCAGGTTTTGTTGTTGGGTTCAAACTGTTACAGAAGAGTTGGGTTCTTTTCTTCTCACTCAATTACTGCTTCCTAAATTTTGTTTGTACCTATGGCCAAAGGATTCTATAAACCTTCCTTTCCTTTTTAATTCATGGATTTGTAAGCAAATGGAAGAGTTTATATGTAGTGCTGCACTGGGATGTTATAGAACAAGAATTTGAGCCTGAAGATCAGACAATGATTTGATAGACCTGACAGCATGTATGTCACACAATTCCCAGTTCTACTTTTCTTGGTGTTTTACTTCTTTCCCTAGAATAGGGTTGTTTTGGACTATAGGTGTCTCACTGAAGGTCTACTCTCAAAATCTGGTTAGGCAATGTGTCCAGTAATGTATTCCATAGCTCCAGTTATTTATGATGATCATGGGAAATATCAGCCTATCTGGAAAGGTCCAACAAAACCCTTTTTTGTGTCTGATGATATCACCATATTTTTTTCTTATTGATTCTATAAATGTAGTGTGTTCTATTAGTTGATTATCCCATATTGAGCTAGACTGGCAATCCAGGTGATAAATCCCATTTAGGATACATGTATAAAATACTTTCTATGCTACCAGAATTTTCCTGCACCCATACAGTATATCTATTATAGATTGGATATTGCATTTCCCCCTTTGCCCAGAGAAATTCATTTGTAAAAATCATACCCCAAGGAAATACAAGCTGCTAACCTCAAGTTATCCACCTGAGTTTATGCTTCTCAGCAGTTGAGAGTACTGGCCCATGCCACCACTGCTGGGGAAGTTTTGTCTTTACTTCTTGGACAAGTGGGGTTTTACTATGTTGCTCAGACTGGTCTGAAACCCCTTAGATTCCAGTGATCCTTCTGCCTTGGCTTCTGAAATTGCTGTGATTATAGATGTGAGTTATGGTGCTCATCCATGCTTATGTTTTGGGGAAGGCTTTTCTCTATTTTCCTCATAGATAACAAGACATGGATTAAAAAATAACAAATCTATTCAGATATAATTCACACTCCACAATTCATTCATTTCAAGTATACAGTTCAAGAATTCACATTCAGGGATCACTTGTATAGTTTGTTGGTTTGTTCCTAGAGAACTTTCCCTTAAGTTGTAGAGAAGTGTGGTAGATGAAGAAAAGATAAGAAGAGAGAGTAAGCAAATGAGAGAGACAGAATTGGAGGAAGGAAGAATAAAATGAGAGAGGGGCAAAGGGAGGGAGGGGCAAAGGGAGGGAGGGATACAAAGAAAGAGATAATAACTAAACATGGTGGCTCATACCTATAATTGTAACCTCTGCCAGGCTGAGATGATTCAATTTCTTGAATGCCGGCATGCTAAGAACATACATATGAAGAGGCAGACACTATCTCCACTAAAAAGGGAATAATTATCTAGGCATTGTGACTGGCACCTGTAGTCCTAGCCACATGGGAGTCACAGGCAGGAGAATTGCCTAAATCCTAGAGTTTGATGTTTTTATGAACTAGGCTAAGGCCATGAAAGACTAGCCTGGGCCATATACGGAAACCATATCTCAAAAATAACCATACATGCAACAATGCATAGACAAAACGACAAACCAACAATAAACATTTTCATCATCTAAAAAGACCAGAATTACTCTGATGGCTCAAGTAAAATAGACTTGCTTAAGACTTGTGAAGCTATGACAAAATTGAGGCTGTATCCAGGCATTTTAAATTTGTAAGCGTCTGTCAAATGGATGTTTTGGGGGACATGTCAAACAGGACTTTGAAATAGCATCCCACAGGCTGTTCTGGTCACTTAGTGGGTAGGGAGCCAGCCCCATATAATGAGGGTGCTGATTTCAAAACCTACCCCAGAGAAACTGCTACCAAAAATTGCTGGGCATTGTGGCTGTCACCATATTTCTAGCTATTTGGGAGGCTAAAACAAAGGAATCACCTAAGACCAGGATTTGGAGGTTGCTGTGAGCTGTGATGCTATAGCACTCTACCAAGGGTGACAAAGTGAAACACCGTCTCAATTTAAAAAAAAAAAAAAAGGTGTCCTAATAGGTGTCTCCATGCAGTTTTATCAGCTGTGATGCAGCTTGAGTCATAATGCTGTACAAAATCTCAACTGTTGTGTCAGTCTAGTGCTGGGAATCTCAACCATCCATAGAATCAATAAGGCACAAATTGGAGATCACTTTTTTGTCTGTGGATGGAGGCCTAAGAATTGTCCTGGTTCATACACTTGAGGGACACCAGTTGAAGTGAGCAGAAACGGCCACAAAGTATCTTTGATGAGAAGCCTGGATTCCAGGACATTACGGGATGAAGTCACTACATGTCGCCATGGATGACATCACAATGGGTATTGCCCTGGGTTGCCATATTTAAGCTTAACCTTATTCCTGGTAAGTATCTGTAGTGGCTATCCAGATTTTTTGTTGGGTTCAAACTGTTACAAAAGACTTGGGTTCCTTTCTTCACACTCATTTCCTGCTTTGGAAAGTTTGTGTCTATTGCCAAGGAATTCAACAACCCTTCCTTTCCTTTTCACGTAATGGATATGTAAGCAAATGGAAAAGTATGGTTTATACCTAGTGCTTCCCTGGGTTTTTATAGAACAAGAAACACAGACCAAAGGTCAGACAGTGATTTGACAGACCTGACAGGTACCTCACACAATTCTAAGTTCTACTTTTCATGAGACTTTTTTTTTTCTCTGAAATAGTCTTGTTTGGGATGATAGGTTTCTCACCGAATTTCCTCTCTCAAAATCTTGTTAGGTAATGTGTCCAGTAGCGTACTGCATAGCTGCAGTTATGTATGATGATCATGGGAAATATCAACCTCTCTGGAAAGATCCAACATTCCTGACCTCTGGGCAGGCCAGTCCAAACTATTATCTTCTTGGCCACATGGGAAATAGAAGAGTTACTTTGGGCCACATGTTCAATACACAATCACTAATGAAACTTGATAAGCAAGAAAAAGATCTGTGCATAATTGTGGTGATATTTGCCACCACGAATATGCAAAACAGTCCTGACATAATCCCTATGTGTCACCAGGGCCTGAATATTGGACACTCCTCAATGCCATTGATAAGGTAATTTGTTAAGTAGGGATCAAACACTTTTGCCAAGGATGACAAAGATATCTGCTCTGAGAAGCCAATGTGAGCTGATCCCCTGAGCTCACATGTTGGAGACAAGACTGAGGAACAGCAATACACTCAGCCCCAATCTCCCACCCAGTTTCTACTGATATAGAAAAGGTATTCAAGCATTGTGGCCCTTTAATTTAGTTCCAGCTACTCCAGAGGCTCAGGCAGGAGGATCCCTTCAACTCAGATGTTGGATGTCACTGTCTTCTAGGCTGAGGCCAAGACAATGTAGCCTGGGCAACAGAGTGAGAGTCTCTTTCATGAAAAAAGAAAGAAAGAAAGAAAGAAAATTTGTGAGGCATAGTTTGTAAGAACAAATGTATGAAGAGTGGTCACTAGGCAGATGGAATATGGGACTACATAATGGATAAGATTTATTGTGCCCCCAGCATGGAGGAACAAAGAGTGAAGACAAGAGGTTTTGGGATTGGTTAGTTGGATATTGCCAGTTGATCTGATGGGTAGGGGTTGTCCAGAAATATCTGGTCCCTGGCCTTGGACTGAAAGGGGAAAGGGAATATTGGCCCATATTGAAGGAGCCCAACAGAAGAGGTAGAGAGTATACTCTGGGTTTTTTAGTATGAATATGGAAAGCCTGATTTGAGTCAAGAATTCATTGTGTGGGCAGTTTCCAATGACTACAAAAGATAGGATATCAAAGGATCAGAGTGTCATAAAATCCAAAGACTGATTAATAAATGCTGTCAGAAAACAATTTCCCTATTAGACAATAATTTCTCTAGTTGACATCTAATCTAGGGGAAAATTTTCAAATCTACATCATGGTCAAATGTAAAAATGAGGGATAATTTTCCTACCAATGTTTTTGTCCATTTATGTATTAAGGCAGAGTCTCATTTTGTTCCCCTCATTAGAGTTCCCTGGTATCATAGCTCGCAGTAATCTTCAAGTGTTATTATCAAGTGAACTTATTCCCTCAGCTGGGTGTCCAAGCACATGCATAACATCCATCCATTTTTTATTCTTCAGAGATGGGGATCTCACATTTGATCAGGCTGGTCTCCAATTCAGAAACTTAGACAATACAACTGACTGGGCCTCCCAAAGTGTCAAGATGATAGGCACGAAGCAACACTGCTGGCCACTAAGCATAGTTTGAAAAATACCCCAACTTCAAGGTCTGGAGTGGTATCTCACATCTGTAATTCTAACACTCTGGGAGGCAAAAGCAGGTGGTCCAAAGTTACTGGGCACTGTAATGGAGCACTTGGACTTCCAGATGCTCAGGAGGATGAGGCAATAGGATCTGTGAGCCTGGGAGTTTGAGATTGCCGTTAGCTAAGATGATATCAGGGAACTCTATCCAGGGGGTAGGATACAGACTCTGTCTCAAGGAAAAATAGAATGACAACTTCGGTATGATGCAACAACGTGCCTTCCATGTTAATTTCTGGTAGCCTGCATGTGAGCAGGGAGATAGGGTTGACTGTCTCCCAAGTGTTCCCACCACCTGGGTACTTATTATGCTGTGAGCTTTTTGAGCACCTCAAGTTTTGGAAAACATCGTCAAGTAGCTTCATTGAAATAAGTAGTTCTCCCTTTGAAAGTGTACAATTCCATGTTTCATAGTATAGTCACAGAATTGTACAACTGTCATAACAATATAATTTAAGATCTTTCCCACCAACCTCCCCATCTGCATCCTACTCCTAGTAGACAATTGCCCCTGTCTTGATGTGTTCTTCTGCATTCAGTCATGCTGTGTGTGGTCCTTTGTAAGAGATCTTGTTCTCTTATCATGATGATTTTAGGGCTCATTATTATTGTAACATAAATGTACACTTCATTCCTTTTCAGTGCTGAAAAATATTCCCTCATGTGAATATATCAATCACATTATATATATCCATTATCCATTTCTGTAAATATCATTATTATCCATTATCCATTTCTGTAAATCTTATTTGTAGTCCTAAAGATGTTCCCTTCCCGGCTCGGCACCTGTGGCTCAAGTGGCTGGGGCACCAGCCACATACACCTAAGGTGGCAGGTTCGAATCTAGCCCAGGCCCGCCAAACAACAATGATGGCTGCAACCAAAAAATGGCCAGGCATTGTGGCGGGCGCCTGTAGTCCCAGCTACTTGGGAAGCTGAGGCAGGAGACTCACTTGAGCCCAGGAGTTGGAGGTTGCTGTGAGCTGTGATGCCATGGCACTCTACCCAAGGGGATAGCTTGAGGCTCTGTCTCAAAAAAAAAAAATGTTCCCTTCCCATCTAAGATTTTTAAAAGATTTTATCAACAAGAAATGTTGCCTCTGTCAAAAGCCTTTTCTGTACCTCTTTAGGTGACTATGTGGTTTTTCTTATTGATTCTGTTTTTTGTAATTTTTTAATTAAATGATAGCTGTATACATCAATACAAACATGGGGTACAGTGTAGTGTTTTCACATACATTCTGAAATACTTTCATCAAGCTGGTTCACATAAATTTCATGTCATTTGCATAGTCATTGTG
>CAUYTI010149961.1:0-10818 GCA_963575145.1 Galago senegalensis | reverse complement strand
TGGTTCGAATCCAGCCTGGACCCACCAAATGACGACAGCTGCAACCAAAAAATAGCCAGGCATTGTGGCAGGCGCCTGTGGTCCCAGCTACTTGGGAGGCTGAGGCAAGAGACTCGCTTGAGCCCAGGAGTTGGAGGTTGCTGTGAGCTGTGATGCCACAGCACTCTACCCACGGGGACAGCTTGAGGCTCTGTCTCAAAAACAAACAAACAAACCTGAACCCAAGTCTACTGGTACCAAATGCCATGTTCATCCCACTTGCCTTTCTCAGTGACCATTAGATGGCCCAGTATGCCAGTGGAAGGGACACAGCCACCAGCAGGCCCCAGTCTACATGTGTGTTATATAGGAGGGGTATGATGGGACCAGGGTGGTATTCTCTGCCCTTTTAGTTAGAAAGGTCCAGAAATCTTGCTTAAAAAATGATTTAATCCGGGCAGCACCTATGGCTCAGTGAGTAGGGACTCTGAGACTCTGTTTCAAAGAAAAAACAAAACAACAACAACAAAACAACCAAAACAATAAAATTGTTTCTGTGGTGGTTTTTTTGTAATTTTTTAAAATTAAATCATAGCTGTGTACATTAATGCAATCATGGGTACAATGTGCTGGTTTTACATACAACTTGAAGTGCTTTCACCAAACTGGTCAACATAGTCTGTGGGTTTTTTAAAATGTGTTTTTACAAGCTCTGTCCTTGGAAAGATGTCCAAGATATATCGGCTAGTGTGGGAAGGGGGAAGTCAGGAAACAGTGCTTATGAAGCAATTCTAGTTTCAGAAAATAGATAAATGATAGGTTAGGATATGCACAGATGTCAAGAGTGGGCAATGCTTGTGTAATTCATGGAGGTTTGCTCTGGGAGTGGGATTACTGAGCACTCTCATTTATTACGTTTAAAATTTTTTTTACAATGAATATGTATTACTTTGGAAATTAATAGAATTTTATTTTTGGAGACAGAGTCAACTCATTCTGTTGCCCTGAGTAGAGTGCTGTGGTGTCATCATAGCTCACAGCAACCTCAAATTCTTGGGCTCAAGTGTTCCTCTTGCCTTGGCCTCCCAGATAGCTGGACTACAGGCGCGTGCCGTGATGCTTGGCTAGTTTTTTCTATTTTTAGTAGAGAATATTTTAACTTAAATTTTTAACAATTTTAAGACCATCCTGAGCAAGAGCGAGACCCCATTTCTAGTAAAAATAGAAAATGTAGCTTCCTCTTCCCCTAAGTGGCCTGAGGTGATCTGTGAAAATGGTTTGCTATTCACTTGACCCAGAAAATCCCACAAAGTCATGCAAACCAAGAGGTTCAAATCTTTGTGTTCACTTTAAGAACACATATGAAGGCCATCAAGGGTATATATGTACGAAAAGCCTGAAAGATGTCACTTTTTTTTTTCTTGAGACAAGAGTCTCACTTGGTCACCTTGGGTAGAGCGATAGCTCACAGCAACCTCAAACTCTTGGATTCAAATTGCCTCAGTCTCTGGGACTACAGGCATCTGCCACAGTGCCTGGCTATTTTTTAGAGATGGGGTCTCGCTCTTTCTCAGGTTGGTCTCGAACTCATGAACTCAGGCAATCCACCTGCCTCAGCCTCCTAAGTGCTGAGATTACAGGCAGCCGTCAACGATGTCACTTTAAAGAAACAGTGTGGGCTCGGCGCCTGTGGCTCAAGTGGCTAAGGTGCCAGCCACATACACCTAAGGTGGCGGGTTCAAATCCCCAGCACGGGCCTGCCAAACAACAATGATGGCTGCAACCAAAGAATGGTCAGGCATTGTGGCGGGCACCTGTGGTCCCAGCTACTTGGGAGGCTGAGGCGGGAGACTCGCTTGAGCCCAGGAGTTGGAGGTTGCAGTGAGCATGAGGCCATGGCACTCTACCCAGGGGTATAGCTTGAGGCTCCGTCTCAAAAAAAAAAAAAAAGAAAGTGTGTACCTTTCCAAAGTTACAATGGTGGAGTTAGTAGGTGTGCCCAGGCCAAACAGTGGGACTGGATACAGGGTCGGTGGCCCAAAAAGAGTGCTGAAAGAGTGCAGCTCAAGTGGCTAAGGCACCAACCACATACACCTAAGGTGGTGGTTCGAATCCAGCCTGGACCCACCAAACGACGACAGCTGCAACCAAAAAATAGCCAGGCATTGTGGCAGGCTCCTTGTAGTTCCAGCTACTCGGAAGGCTGAGGCAAGAGAATTGCCCAAGCCCAAGAGCTGGAGGCTGCTGTGAGCTGTGATGCCATCCATAGCAATCTACCAAAGGTGACAAAATAAGATTCTGTCTCAAAAATAAATAAATAAATACAAATAATAGTAAAAAGAAAATGTAGGCAGGTATTGTGGTGTGCACTGTAGTCCCAGCTACTCAGAAGCCTGAGGCAGGAGGATCACTTGAGTACAGGAGTTTGAGGTTGTGGTGAGCTAGGTTAACACCACAACACTCTAGCCTGGTGCAATAGAGTGAGATTCTGTCTCCAAATAAATAAATAATTTTTTAATAGCATTTGCTCCTATATACTTTGTTTTGTTAACTTTAGGCTCCAACACAGAAGCACTATGGCATAGTAGAGCATACTGGTTCCAAGGTGTGTGATTTTAGCAAGTGACGTTACATATCTGGGCTATAGTTTTCACATCCTGCCTACTTCATGACTCTTAATATCTGATGAGTTCACAGATATTAGATAATGGACATAGACATATCTATGAATCCCTGCCACAAGGTGGCTCTTTTTTTTTTTTTTTTTGAGACAGAGTCTGACTTTGAGGACCTTGGTAGAGTGCCACAGCCTCATAGCTCACAGCAACCTCAAGCTCTTGGGCTCAAGTGATCCTCTTGCCACAACCTCCCAAGTAGCTGGGACTACAGGTACCTGCCATGACACTAGCTAGTTTTTTAGAGATGAGGTCTCACTCTTGCTCAGGCTAGTCTCATACTCCTGAGCTAAGGAGATCCACCCACCTTGACCTCACAGGGTGCTAGGATTACAGGTGTGAGCCACCATGCCCAATTGAACCCCAGGCTCTAAACACACATTCACAGTGGTACAAACCAGATACATATTTCAAAAGACTGAAAGGGAACACTCTAAATGCTAATAGCTTTGTTCAGCTGGTAAGTGACTTGTCTTCCCTTTCTGTAAAGTTGGTATATTTTACCATTTTAAAATAAATTCAATTAAATAATTTCAAATAAAACAAAAGCTACTTATAGAATGAAAAACAAAAGGAAAGGGTGGCGCCTGTGGCTCAAAGGAGTAGGGCGCCGGCCCCATATACCGGAGGTGGCAGGTTCAAACCTGGCCCCAGCCAAAAAAAAAAAGGAAAAGGGTTATTTATTTTCCAAGTCCAAGCCTGAGTCTTCTATCCCCATCCCCCCAAAAGTCACTTAGGGACAGGGATTCAAGAATACAGAAGAAATGACAGCTGTTCTGAATTTCCCAAGGACCATGAAGCTCCCACCCTAAGCCCTTGAGAAATCCACGAAGGGAAAGGGGACACTAGCCAAGGGGTTGATAGACATGGGGGACTCTGGGTGAGGTTGGGCAGAACACTGGATGAGGTAGCCTGTGTTATTGAAGTCCATCAGTTCCATGTTCCTCAAAACGTGAATGAATGGTGATAACAAAAGGAACTCAAGTAGAGCAGATACACATTTTTTATTATAATAGTTATATATTTATTTTTATGACTGTCTTCTATTTATGGCAAGTATTTCTGGCTTTCTATTTCGGTGTTCCCTTTTCATATGTGTTAAAGTTACAAAAGAGTAAATTGATATAAAGAAAAGTATTAAGTGATTGTATAAATGGCATAAGGATGGTCAAAATTAGGAAGGTGGTTTGTGAATATCTGGAATTTGGAAAATATTGTTCTCATGGATCACTGGTTCCTGTGGAAGAAAAGTTATTCCCTAGATTATTTCCTAGTTTTAGAAATTAGCATAAGTACCAAGGAATCACCTTGGGGTCCTGTCTTTACTGTTAGTTCCAAAATCCGCACATATGGCCTGACACAGTGTGTTTATTCACTGCAATGTACACACACCACACCAGGCAGCGCATACGGTCTCCTTCAGACCACTGGGCTGAGCTTATGAATAGCATATTTGTACATGTACTATATCAGGGCATGTGTAAAAACATATACCTTGGGCATAATCAAGTTGCTGTTTTAGACATTTCTTTATTCCCCCCCACACAATGTGCTGGGACATGTGAGCCTAGCTTATTTATAGATGAGGATCACTTTTCAGAGGACTTGGGGGCAAACCCAGAGTCCAGGAACTGGCAGCTTGGGCCTCCTGGGTAAGGCCTGTGGCTTCCTGGGATAATGCCTGAACTAGATACGGGGAGGGAGGGACTGAAACCCACTGGTTTGCTGTGAAACTTTGAGGAAGTTTCTTCTTTGCTCTGAGCACAGTTGGACTACAGAGTTCTAAAATCTACTTGCAGCACAAACTCCTTCAGACCCTATAACTTCTCCCCCCACCACCAAATGACACCTATGGGAGGCCTGTGTGTTATACACAAGCGGGGCTCCAGAGTCTGATAATCTGGGTATTGGGCCGGGTGCAGTGGCTCACACCTGTAATCCCAGATCTGAGCCAAAAGCAAGACCCCATCTCTCCTTAAAAAAATAGAAAAAACTGAAGCAAGAGGATTGCTTGAGCTCAATAGTTGGAGGTTGCTGTAAGCTATGTTGCCATGACACTCTACCCAGTGCAACAGCTTGAGACTCTATCTCTAAATAAATAAATAAACAAGATAATCTAGGTATTAGCTGTGCAACCTGGAGCAAGTTACTCTGTCTCTGATCCTCAGATCCCTCATTTAACAATCCCAGTAGTAGTATCTACCATATTCTTATGTGCTGACCTAAAGGATGTTCATTTTGTGTAAAATTAAAAACAAAATGAAAGTCTTAATCTAATCTCACTTTTGTTTTGAAGAGAAGATTGAACAGAAAAGCCAATATGACCAACATAATCCAAATTTTTTAACAGAATATTTATAAACACAAAGGGGGAAAAAGTCTAGATAGACAACAAAACTAGCAGTGGTTTAGGCTATAGGATAATGCGTCATTTTTGCTCTTCCTTTTTACATATATGAATCTTTTAAAAGCATCTGCCAGGGATATAAATTAAAAGTCAATAGAGGAAAACATGAAAAATAAGAAATACCTACCCTGAAGGATGACAGAAAGGATTACGAGACAAAACATATGGAATGGACTTAGCACAGTGCCTGGCCCAAGGTAGGCTCTCATTAAGCGGTACTTGTCATTTTCAATCTGGGGAGATTTTTCCGCTCTCTCCTACCTTCTCTGAGGGCTGTCAGGAGCATCCCCTGGTTCTTTCTGGCTCACTCATCTGCTCTGGGTTCATGAAATTCTCAGCTGAGAGGCCCCACATTTAGAAGGGCAGAGAGCTTAGGCAGGCATGGTGGCTCACCCCTGTAATCCTAGCACCCTGGGAGGCCGAGGCAGGTGGATTGCTTGAGCTCAGGAGTTCCCACGAGACCACATCTCTACTAAAAACAGAAAAACTAGTTGGGCATTTTGGTAGGCACCTGTAGTCCCAGCTACTCGGGAGGCTGAGGCAGGAGGATTGCCAGAACCCAGGAGTTTGAGGTTGCAGTGAGCTAGGGTGATGCCATGGCATTCTACCCAGGGCAATAGAGTGAGACTCTGTCTTAAAAAAGGAAGGAAAGAAAGAAGGAAGGGAGGGAGGGAGGGAGAGGCACAGAACATAAAACTGTCAGCACTAGAAATTCTGGGTCCTGGCTTCACTCCTTAGAATGCTGGTTCATGTGGATGTTAACAGGGCTGGTGCAAAAGGGGTTTGTGAGCAAATGAGCCTAGGTTGTGCTTGGCTAAACAAGTTCAACAGGTCCTGCCAGCTCCAGGAGGGAATTTTATAGACAGTTTCCTGATCTCATTTAATCACAGAATACTTTTTTTCAAGAAGCACTTAAAGGGACTAATGTTCTACAAAGGCCATACTTTGGGAAATCCAGATCTAATTCAACCCTTTCACTTTTTCCTCTTTCATGTAGGATGGGGAGAATAAGGCTGGGTGAAAAGGGACTTGTTGAGCCCCAGCAGGGCTGACGCACCATAACCTATCACCAAAATCAATGCAGGATCACTTATCAGGACCTCTGACCCTTCTTCATCCCTCACAACTGTCCTGTGGCTTTTCTAACCAGAAGTTTCTCCTACATCTTCCACCCCTCCCTACCCAGTGGCCAAAAGTCAGAGGAGCTAAGACAACTCAATGCAGTCAAGAGAAGTTCTTTCCAGGGGAAGGATATCTGGAAACCAGTGCTTCAGAGCCTAAGGAACCCCACTTTCACCCAGAAGAAAAGGAGAAAGATCTGGTAATGACAGCTACAGAAACGTAGGGAGAGGACTGCAGGATGGCTGGGAAAGGGCCTTGGAGTCACATTTCTTAAGATTCATAAGAATCTGCAGGGTAAGTCAGCGCCTGTAGCTCAGCGGCTAGGGTGCCGGCCACCTGGGGCTGGCAGGTTCAAACCCAGCCCAGGCCTGCTAAACAACAATAACTACAACAACAACAACAAAATAGCTGGGCATTGTGGCAGGCACCCGTAGTCCCAGCTACTTGGGAGGCTGAGGCAAGAGAGTCGCTTAAGCCCAAGAGTTTGAGGTTCTGTGACGCCATGGCACTCAACCAAGAACAACATAGTGAGACTCTGTGTCAAAAAAAAAAAAAGAATCTGCAAGGTGATGGCTGAGTCATGGGACCAACTCTGAGACCACAGACGCAAATGAACCTCGTGGTTTCTGGTCCCAGTGTGTACACATCTGGACCTACCCACGAAGCCACAATAACAATCAAGTCCTGGGTCTAGCTTCTCTTCCACCCTGGAAACTCCTCCCTGGGAGTGCTCCACCTATCCACTGCCTTCACAGGGAGAGAGAAGGGTGGAGAAGGGAAGACCTCCACAGCCCACTTATCAGATGCCTGTGCCCCACAGGACAGAATTGAGAGGAAGAGAAGTTATGCATCTAGGTGGAAAGTCTAGAAGGACCCTAAATAGAAAAAATGCTTGCAGCAGCCTCAGGGTCCTGGACAAACAGCCAGCCTTCTGCCACGGTGGCTTTGGATAAACCACAGCTCCTTTCTGGCTCTTGGTCTCCTCAGTAAAGCCAGTGGTTAGATGAGATGTGCTCTGGAAAGTTCTGTAACTACTCCATACCCAAGCCACCTCACTGTGGCTTTCCTCCCACAGACCAAAACTTCTTGTCCAACTTCTTTTTGGGACCCAAAAATGAGCTGGGAGTCAGGTAATGGGTGACTGTCAAGTCTGTGTAGGCAAATGGAACCACCTTTACTCTAAGAATCCTAGAGTCCCTACTGGCCTCCCTACAGGGACCCACACCCCGCAGGGCACTTACCGAGGCTCCTCAGACAAGGTCACCTGGTCCTTCTCCCAAGTAATGGTAGGGGCTGGCAGTCCTTCAATTTGGCACTCAAAGCGTGCTGTCCCATTCTCCTCCACCGTCTGTGCCTCCGGGTGCAGAGAGAAGTCTGCGAGGGCTAGGGATAGGACAGCGAGACATCGCCAGGCACACGAGAGAGGCCACAGCAAGCACAGGCAGCAACACACACACACAAAGAGAAAGCAAGTTCAGACAAAAGAAGACACAGTTGGAGAGAGATGGCCAAGGGATAAGAAGTGGTGATTACTGGTCAGATGCTGCCAGCAGAATGAATTCCAGTGTCCCCCTACTCAACATCACCACGATGGTCAATTACAGTAAGATGCATGCTTCTTTTTGCCAGAAAATTATCTCCTGGTGATCTGGGCCCCCAGAAGGATGGAATGGGCAGTGGGGCTTGGCTCTACACTCCAGCTCTGAGGAGGCACCTCTGTGCCCTGACACTATTACCAGCCTCTCTGACAGGCTTCCTGGAGGACAGCACAACTCCAGACTCCAGAACTCAAAAGGAAAGAAAAGGAGGAGGAATGGGGGAGTGCAGAAGTGGGGAGAAATGGGGTATTGAAAAGTGAGGGTGGGCAGTACTGGCAAAGGATCTACTGAGTAGAATGGGAGGCAGGGAGAATGGCCGTGAGCTCAAGACTGGCATCTGTGCAAGTAGCTAACTGCAGATCCAACCACCCAGACCCCAAGTTTCCCAGGCCTCAGCCTCAGCCCCACATGCAGGTACTTACTGGCGAGCTTGAGCACAGCAGTCTGGCTGGCCACCACTCCGAGGGGGCCATGGGCCAGGCAGGAATAGCTGCCTTCGATGACCCCCATGGCCTCAGGGACTGCCTCCTTGCTGTCACCAGGTGCCCATGGCTGAGACAACCACAGGGAGCCATTGGGTAGCAGGTATAGGTTGTCATGCTCCAGCAGGCTGTCCCCATCCTTGCTCCACGTCACCCTGGTGGGGGGTCCAGGGGCAGCAGCCCCCAGGCTACAGTCCAGCACCACAGTCTGCTCCGAGGCCAGGATCACTTGCAGTGGCCCCACTCCACAGCTCAGCTCTACAGTTGTCTCCTGGGGTGACAGCAGCTCCCCTGTGTAGATGAGGGGCGCAAGGGCCATCAGGGTGTGTCCTCCCACCTTCACAGCCTCTGCTCCAGAGTCACCTGCCCATGCTGGGGCAAATCATAGAACAAGACCTGCGTCTGGATCCCAGCTGTCCCTTTATTGACTGTGACTTTGGGCAAACAGCTGCTCTTCCCTGTGCCTGACTTCCCTGGGCTTAATCTCCTCATAGCAGCTTTATTCTCAATAGCCAAGTAGAAACAACCCAAATGTCCATCACCTGATATGCATAAATATACTGCTCAGCCATCACAAGGAATGAGGTGCCAATGCGTGCTACAACATGAAAACTTTATGCTAAGTGGAAAAGCCAGTTACAAAATGCCACAGATTGCATAATCTCCTTTCTATGCGATGCCCAGAAGAGGCAAATCCATAGAGACAGATAGTAGATTAATAGTTACCAGGGACCAGGAGGAGGAAGAACAAGGAATGACTGCTAATAAGTAAGGGTTTCTTTTGGGGGTGATGAAAATGTTCCAGAATTAGACAGTGGCCGTGGTTGCATAACTGTGAATATACTAGAGATAACTGAGCTGTCATTTCTAGTATATTTGCTGAGTTGTACCCTGCGAATGGTGAATTTTACAGTGTGTGAATTGTTTTGTGTTTTTTTTGGCCAGGGCTGGGTTTGAACCCGCCACCTCCAGCATATGGAGCTGGCACCCTACCTTTTTGAGCCACAGGTGCCTCCCACAGTGTGTGAATTGTATCTCAATTTTAAAAAGTTCAGTAATTCCTTCCTCATATGGGTGTTGTGAGCATTATTATTATTATTTTTTAAGAGACAGAGTCTCACTTTATTACCTTTGGTAGAGTACCATAGCATCACAGCTCACAGCAACCTCTAACTCTGGGCTTAGGCGATTCTCTTGCCTCAGCTTCCCAAGTAGCTGGGACTACAGGCACCCACCACAACGCCCGGCTATTTTTTTGTTGCAGTTTGCCCGGGGTCAAATTCGAACCCGCCACCCTCAATATATGGGGTCAGTGCCCTACCCATGAGCCACAGGTGCTGCCCTGTTGTGATCATTAAATGAGATGGTGTGGGAGAAGAGTATGCACAGTGCCTGGCCCAGAATGGGGGTTCAGGGACTTCATTCCTTCTCCTGGGACCTAACAGATCATTTTGGCCATTATTACCCAATCAAAAACACACCACAAGCTAGAAAAATACTATAGCTGGGAAACTATTAAAATGCATTGCGAGGGGGAGAGTGTGTGTGTGTGTATATGAGAATACTATGTATTTTGAATAAACAATAAGTCCCAGCTGGTTTGTGGAGCCACCTGGATGAAAGGAAGTCAGACTTCCCCTCCTTCTCCACAATGAACAAAGTGGGCAGATCCTGCTGGGGAGAGCTAAGTGCTGTATGCCTACCCAGGACTCACGCTGGATCCAGAGCAAGTGGGAGAGGAGTTTCCCACAGCTCAGTCCAGGTGCTGTGGTCAGGGCCCTGATGACTAGGGAAGCTTGGCAATCCTTCCTGCAGCGAACTTCTCCAAGGCCATGCAGGAGGCCAGATCTAGGACCCAGCTCTCCTGACCCAATCCAGGGGTCTTTTTTTCTTCTGAGTCCCCAGAAGAACCTACAGACCCCTTGCCATGAAGGGAAGAGGAGGGGAACAGTGGAAGAAGGGAAGGCCATCCAGGGTCAAGGCAAAAACACACAAAGACAAGTGTTTATTATTTTAATCAACATTTCAGCAGGGGTTAGTCACCATTATTCATAGAGAAATAAATGCTTCTCCCTGTTATGTCTCCCAGAAGGTTGACCTCCTACTTTCCTGTCCCATAAAGGTTCAATGGCCCAAGGTCCCTTCTTAGACTCTGGCTTGACTTCTTTGTTCAAGGAGTAAACAAGGGACAAAGGTGAGGACAATGGCCCATAACTATTACAAGGCAGGTCTGGGCTGACAGACACATACAGGCATCCGCAAAACACAATGGCTAGGGAATCAGGAGACCCTCATTCTAGGGCCAGTTCCACTGCAGCCTTGGCCCAGTCCCATCCCCTTCTGGGCCTCAGTTTACTCAAATATAGCAGGTAACTTTTTTTTTTTTTTTGCAGTTTTTTGGCCGGGGCTGGGCTTTTTTTTTTTTTTTTTTTTTTTGAGACAGAGCCTCAAGCTGTCCCCCTGGGTAGAGTGTTGTGGCATTACAGCTCACAGCAACCTCCAACTCCTGGGCTCAAGCGAGTCTCTTGCCTCCGCCTCCCAAGTAGCTGGGACCA